>QVOA01009858.1:1349-12870 GCA_014825685.1 Pseudomyrmex cubaensis | reverse complement strand
TAATTGTAAGTGATTTGAAGTTTATCTGAAATGAATTATATGTTACGTAAACTGAGTTTTGTGTTTTATTTATTTCTATAGAAATAAATAAAAATAGTCCGAGTCTCTCTTATATACATATATTACACATTTTTATTAATTCTATAAATATTATAAAAAAGTAACTTTCATAAATCTCTTTTTTAAATCTCTTGGACTGTTTCCGCAGCAATATTCGAATTATGTTATAGAACCAAGTTGTAAAGATTATAGAGTACTTTATATACATATGTATTACTATTTACATATATGTATATTTTTTATTTTGGTAAAACGTTGCGTCTTTTACAGTAGTTATAATTAGTAGCTATTATAAAGATATTAAATAGTGACTTCGTGCAAATAATTGTTTCGTTCTCAAAAAAAGAGTAACCGTGCCACGAATGACTGGAGGGAATCGGATTATCACACAGCCTGTATCTACTTATTTTCAATTTTCAACCGAAGAAAGCGCTAGAAGTTGTCCTTATCTCGCGCCAATCCGCGAAGACTTACACCGGCTCTGCGGGTATCGCAAAATCTCTCTAAATGGAAATTCGCTGTAGCGAAGTTTCCTCGCTTTCCTATATGCCTCAACACGTTGTCCTCGGTAGACTGATGAGCATGCATACGGAAACGATTTCGCTTGCTGTTCGTCGGTGTGCAGAGAGGGATCGAGATAATTCCTTGAGAATTTCGCACATTGCTGCTCGAATTAAAACACTCATTTGTTAAGACGATATAATACCGGAAATTACTCATGCGTCGTTCGCTAGTGATGCTGCAAGTACACAACGTTCTTCTCGACGCTCTGTATAAATTCTTTATGCGAGATAAATTAACAATGCGTCTTTAAAAATATCAAGTTTCTTGTGTATTATGTGACAAACAACTTCTTATCTCTTGCGTAACTTTCAATACAGTTGCAATGTGAAACAAGAATCAAGTTATAATTACTAAAACAATTTTATACAACTCTATGTAAAAAAAGATAATTATATAAAAAATTTTTAAACAAAGAAAAATTAAATGTTGGAGAAAATTCACACATTTTACTACACTGTACTTCTTATTTTACGCGAATCAAAGAAACAAAAGTTTTTGGTCGAGAAAACTAAAACTGGAAAAACACAAAACAGATATGTGAGCAGCTTGATTGTAAAACACAAAAAATATAGGTTGTAAAACGACCTGAGCATTTTCTGAAATAACAATAAAACGCATATGTAAAGTTCGTATGTAACGTGGATTTTGCGCGACGTATGTCTCTTACACGTTTAATTAGAAATGACTATAACTGCATATACACACGAATCTAAGAACATGAGTTAGTTTCAGTTCACATAGATTGACACATCGATCGGTAAAATACAATAAAAAACGAACATGTATAAATATACGATCTGAAGTGCAATGAAGTAGTTATGTACGCCAAAAGCTAATATTAACTTTATTGTGGAATATATATATTCACGCAATATATATATCATACCGTCATTATACCGATTATTATCGATATTATCGATTATTAATCGTCACCATATTATCGATGCCATACATAAATAAGACTACTTTGTTGTTTGTTTTATACATACACCTTACACAACAAAAACAATAACATAATAAAAATTTATGACATTTTGCGCGATGTGTTTTTTGTTAGCATAACATGTCATAGAATGATATTGACATTTAAATGCTCCGCGATGTGCGTATGACGATTATCTTTTCGGAAACACGAGATCGTATCTCCAGATAGATCGTAAAGGAGAACTGAGGATAGAATAGCAGGAAAAGCAATTGTGCTCGTATGTTGACTGAAGAAGAGAATCCTTCGCGTAGACGTCGCTAGTTGTCGTAAAAGTGCAGTGCGTTGTAGGTGAATATTCTGCACGCTATTTCCCTCCTCGATGCAGTCTCGTCTGCATAGTAAAATTCACTTACCAAAATGTCCGAGGGCTTGCACCGAGAAAAATCCCGCGAAGTTGCCGATGAATAATGGATCCCCTATTTCGGGGATCTCAGAACGAAGCTTTCAAAGACAGTACGCATCGCTGATTTCCCTTTTGAAATTTATTCTTCATTCCGATGTGCTACGCTATGAGAAATGTATACAAAATGTTTTTGCAGGAACGCACAAAATAGCTTCTTACTATATTATGAGTTGTGTTGCGACATTTTTCTTTTCTCGCGGGTATCATGCAAGTCTTTTCACTAGAAATACATCTTAAAGTTTTACAACTTACTACTGCCGCAATAAAAACTTTGATTTTATTATAATATAACGTTAAAAAAAAAGAACAAACAAAACTGATTTATGTGTACGATATTATTAAATAAAAAAAAACATAAGTAAATTGACAATGAGCTAGAATATATTTTAGATTGCGTTAATATTGAAACTATACATCAAATAAGAAAGATAGAGACAGAGAAAAAAAAAGGAATATACGTGAACTATACTTATTAGATATATCAAGAAGATAAATTATTAAGTAGACTAATAAATTATTAAGTTAATTATTATAAATATTATTTATCATATACATGTACCGCGATACTCTAACTTATTCTAAGAAAATACTAGTTTATTTCGATTATTGTGACACTAGTTAACGCTATAAAAAATAAACCGAGCTTTCAAAACTTCCAGTGTTTTCGTGAATTGGTGCTACTTATGTATTAAAACTTATCGTCGGATCTTCAGCGTAAAACGACTAAATAAAAGGTTTGCTAGTGCTAGCAAGTAAAATGCAATTTTAAGCCTTGATCCGAACAGCTGCTCGTAAAATTTACGACTGCATCCTTGTTTGTGCTGCAAACCTACATCTACTGTTATATCGTAGCTATTCTAGAAAGATAAGACAGCAAAATTTTGCGAAAAATTATTATAATTATAATAATTACGATAACGACGATTGGATTAAGTATCGCCGATCTAGATTATCAACATATTACTGTTGAGAAATTATAAAATATAGAACTAAAAAGAAAGAGAAAAAAAAGATCAGAAATATATTTAAAAAATTTGTAGATTTCTCGTTTAATTATTAAAATTATTAAACTTATTCGTATTTCACACAAATCTGCGAGCTTTAAAATAATCTAATTTTTTAATGAAATGTATTAAATTTGTATATATTAGATGTAATAAGTTTAATAAACATATGCATGTATAATATATATACATATATATGTATCGCGTGCTATCGTAACTTAAACTCGGAAGGAAAGAGCTTTTATCCGAAATTTATCGTAAAATCTCTTGAATTCGTATTCACGTCGCGATACCGCGCCGCGCGAAATACGATCGTCCACTGACAAAGCTTAACGGGCAAAGGTGAAATCGATAAATTCCGATCGGCATCGAATAGATGATCCCGCGCAATCGCGCGCGCACAGAGATTTAAAAATCACCTCTGGAGAAAATTTGCCCGCGTGGATAAAGTTGCTCTCCGCCGGTCGATCACGATCGTATTTCGAAGCATGAGAGACAGAGAGAGAAAGTGTGTGTTTTTTGCCCCTCCGGTTCTCTCGCGATCACAAATGCGCCGTGCCACACGAGCCACGTACAATCGCGTGCACACGTGGCGAATGACCGGCGGTGAATCGCCCTGGAAAACCGCGTGTCGGACGGCGCGCGGATGGCGTGACAGGGGTACGACCAAAGTACGTGGGACATAATTCAGTTTTACGAGCCGTGCTCTACGCCTTCGTCTGTGTTATTTATATAAAAGTACCGCGACGGAGGGGGTGCGGGAAACCTTCTCGCCGAATCGCAAGCTGAATCCATCGTTCTATTTATTATCGTCGACCTCGTTGTTGTTGCTCCGTACCCGGAGGTTCTCTCGCCCTTTCCGCTTCGGTCCAACTACCGCCCCCCCCCCCCCCCCCCCCCCCCGTACGTTTTGCTCACCGCCGCGGCAAGTCGGTTGCGGCTTAACAAGGAATTATTTATTGGACAAGTTTCTTCGGAAGAAACTTCCGCCACCGCGCCGGTTGAGACATGTGAAAATACATACGTATATTGGCGCGATAAAGTGGTCAGTACACGATAACGTATAGCGCGCGAACGATTTTCGACGATTTGTTCGCAAATATTATTTTACCACGGTGTTATCCGCGCGCACTTTATGCGTGTTGTTGCTTTAGATCTTGTGATAAAACATGAGTGTGTTAATACGATTTTGTTAAATATTTAAATTTAAAAAAAGAAAATATTATTTACCCCTAACTCTCTCTGGCGCGCAAGAAATTAAACAAACACTGTAGTATGACTATGTATCATGTTTAAATGTAAGTGTGTATCAGATGATTTAGTCATAAATACAAAACACGTAATTTTGACCTAGAGTTGCAAATAGTTATTTATGCTAGCGCGAATAGTGCAAGTGATACAGTATATCAATGATGTTTCTCACTGTTGTATTCTACAGTCGCTGAATATAACATCAAAATGTTCATATTCAGGCGTGAGTATCGTTTCGAATTTTGATATAACCGCATCAGTGCGCAGCTAGGAAATTCTATTATCTCCTCCCACATAATAATAATCCAATTATACAAAGCGTATCGCCAATTGAAAGTTATTGACATAATAGAACAATAATTTGGATATAACGCACTTGTTGTTATCCGCGAAAGACAAAATAATATAATCAACCACGAGAATTGCGTTTTGATTATACATGAATCTTTAAAACCTCAATCTTCCATTGAATTAAATACTCTGTGATATTAACTCATCAGATTCGTTAATAATAAATGACATTTTTGCTGCAGTTTAAAATGAACAAATACGTGTTATAAAGCTTAAAGGGCTATAGCAATAGTTTCACGGATCGGTGAGTTAAAATAACTTCTGTACTTAATTAATACCGCTTCTCCGCCAAGGCTATGTTTCATTTTTAATTTCTTTGCCGGATGTAATAGCACTTCTTATTGCGCTATAAAAACTTAATATTTTGCTTAATATCGCAGATGTCGACGATACGTAAGAAAACTAATGGCAAATAACGAACGCAATTTAGAAATACAATTGTGGCCTGTCCAATTTAGATTTAATCCCACTTTAACGTTCGCGTTATTCGAAATTACACGTATTATTAAAATCTAGATTGGTGGAAAAAAATTTTTTCGCTTTACAACGTATGTGTTTTCGTTCTTTTATCAATAAAAAATTATCTTACCGCATTCAAGACAATTCGCGCTTAATGTATTAAAATGACCAAGAAGAATGTAAAAAAAGATCAAAAAGAATTTGTCAGAAACTGTCTCTCAAAATACTTCTATTTAAATATTATGTAATAAACTTTGCATATAAATTTTTTTTTTTGCTAACATTTCTTTCTCATTTAGAAGGTGTGTTATAAAGCCGAATATAAAATACAGCTCACTTTCGCCCGCTAGCTGAGTAGCGGCAGCATAATACGTAACGTGGATCAGGCTACTTGAGCTCAACAACTATGCTAAAACTTCACCGTGAATCAATGAAGTGACGGCAGGTAATGACGCTCGACGGAGTTCGGCTCTCCATTGCCGCACTAGCATCTACCTTCATCTCTCTCTCTCTCTCTCTCGAGCTCCGTCCATCCTCCGTCGACCTCACCATGAAATCCACTTTGACGCCATTGCCGAAGCCGAGTGCCATCCTCCCTTCGAGCTGAGGCGCCTTAGATATTGATGAACCAATTTCTACAATTTCAGGCTCATCGCCCACGCACGCGTAAACAAAAGCGGAAATGACGCGGTTCATAATCGACAAATCGACTGTAAAACCTAGCTTCGCGATTATTTGCGTTTGCGTGAATATTTATAAAAATTTGCGATGTATCATATAAAAACGTGTATTTCGTGTTATTATATGTGTGAGTTCGTCTGGTTCAATTTTTTTTTTTTATTTGCTTTAGCAAAAGCGAAATAATATTTTCAATCATCTTTCTGTACTATCGCCTTAGCTGCAGGCGTTGATGCTTCGCCTCTATTGTTCGGCAAGGGAGATGATAAAGACAAACCATTATTGTCTTCCTTTGTCATCTATCGACCGGCACGACTCAGTCAGCGAAATCGACTTCCACCTCGTTTGTCCGGATAAAAATGTACAGATAACAAAAGTTGGCCTACAGGAAATAATCCAGCTGCAATTTTTCATTCTTTATGACTCTATGTGTGTATATGATATCTTTAATCACTTTAAATATAAATGCAACAAATTAGTCGGCAAAATCTTTCGAAGACATTGCCGATGTCATAATTCAAAACTTATTTTTCAACAGACATTCATTGTTATCAAGCAACCGTACAACGTACATGCATATTCTGCAAACTATCGACTGCGCGCAGCTTTTTTTACTGACCATCATGCATGCAGACACCGAGAAAGGGTTGGACGATAACAAGCACGCAGAACATGAATATTTTTTTTTTTTCTATTTTTGAAACTTTTTCCGTCCTGTACAACACACACGTAACAAAGAATGCACCACACATCGAGCTCGTGCGCAACGCGCGCATAGTCGTTTGAAGCAAGTTATAATTTTTTTTTTTTATATATATATATTTTTTGCGTGCGTTTTAAGCTAGCATTTAATAATTTTACTGATAGGTCTGAACAATTTCTTATTTAACAAATGTTTTTAATGAATTTTTGAATGTGTATAAGAATGTGCAAATCAGAAAATCGAGACAGATTCTCTAAACCGAATACTGTATTTTCTATCACATTAGCGATAACAATATTGGAGCTCTCATAAATAATACGAGTTTTATGTATTTTTAAAATGCTGTTTGTTGTTATCGTTATTTGCGCGAAAAATACAATTACAAATTAAGTTTTAATCCCATGATTCAACATTCTGACAACAGCGCAGTTCTTAATTTAACGAAGTATTTAAACGGCTAAATACGTAGCTCTGTACGATAGGTTTCAACATTTTCGGTCACAAGTTTCTTAGCCACGCGCGCCGCCCGCTCGTTATCATGCAAATTAATTCCGGCGATCAAACCATTGCGCTGTACTATCTACGACAGAGTTAAAAAGATAGATCTCTCTTGACCTCACAAATTGCTATTTAGCTACTTTCAAATTAACCAGTAAATTATTCAATTCTACTTTAGAATTACTTTATATTATTAATTTAATGCATGTGCATTTTTTTTTATTCTCTCAAAAGAATCGTAAGCACCAAGGTGTTAACGTCACGTGGTTACAACAAGTGACATTTATATTTTTATTCTGTTATTTATTTGTATAAGGCAATACTGAACAGGTTGTTTAACATTAAAATTATCATATAAATTTCTAAACGCGTTTCAACTTTATTTTAAGTCATTATCAGTAAATAGGTACTTAATTTGACTGTCAATTTCAACCACATGTTTTGATAAATTTAAATTAGTTGTTTTCAAAACATCTATTTTTCTGACTCATATTAACGTGGGGAATTTGTTTATTCGATAATTAAACTACAAAAATTCTTGAAACTTGTTTAGTATCGCCATATTATTTTTTTCTGATTTGGATTTCCTACACTGAACTTAAGGCCATCTATATTTTTCTGAATAAAATATATTATTTTTAATAAACGTAGAAATTCATTAAAAAATCTGCTAGCTGTTCGTTACAGGAGTAACGACGGTGATTATGTTCGCGAAATCCGGACATACGCGTCACGTTAATCGACAAGAAAATCCTACTCCAATTTGATCCTGCAGCCTGACGAAAGGGATGCTCTGGTAAAAGTTGCAATTAATCACGAGTTACGCGCTGATCTTTCCACCGAGGACATAAATTAGCGCCGACATGAAGGTTTAAGCGGCTTAATTGCTACCTACCCAATAAAAAATGCAAGCTGTCTGCCAACTCACTCCAGGATAGACTAACTAGAATCACGCGTGTGCGAAAAATTCATCGTAGTTTTTTATATTTTCCAATTAATAATATGTGATGTTTAACAGATGATGTATATTTTTTTTCTTAATTTTTGTTTTAGCCAAATCATATTTGCAGAAAACGCGAGTTTTAAGAAGTATTACGTACTATGATTACTTTTTGGACTAAACATCGCGAGAAATGTTTCGCGAGATCACGTACAACTGGTAGTGGTTCGGGAAACTTTGATTTTTCCGATTAAAGGGACAATAGAGAGACGATATCTCGAGTATAGCGTTCCCGTGGGCAACGAACGAAAGAAAGAAAACGTGCGGGCGTCTCTCGCCTGCTTCGGAGTCGCGGCGCGGTCCTTCCTGATCGACCGCTTCCGGTTTCAGAACATAATGCAAGTCGCGTACCGTCCGGAAAATGAGCCCGCGCGTTTCTCCGTTCTCTGATTGGAAAACTACGAATTGCTTCCTGCAAACGATGGATGCTCGCGACAAAACTGGGACAGATGGGAATATTCTTACACAAAAAAAATTGCAGATGTAATCTAATAAATAAAAAAAAAAAACAATTATCATCAATATATGTTCGCTTAACATATTTAAATAATTAAGATTAATTCCTTTAGTGTTTTTAAGACACCTCTTTATTAGTTTGCGTTACTTATCTTTACAATATATCGCACTCATGTAGTCGAGTAACTGCGAATGTCGAGCCGTTATGTCTATACGATCAGAGATCGAAAATCTCTGGGCTAACGATACCGTGTTACCTTAAATCACAAGATCGCTCGTCCGCATCGAACTCTTTAGGAGTTTCCTTAACGGTATCGAGTGCGGAGTATATCGAATGGTGGCGCGGCCCGAGTTATGACCTGCCTCGGCGCAAGGCCACTTTTCCGTAAGAGATTTTTTTTCATTGAGAACTTTTATACTAGACCCCTTATCGCCTTCTCTAACCTTTGCCGGAAATAAAAAGTGGGAGAGAAATACGTCTCGGAGGAGGCGAAGGCTCTGAAGTAATAACCGGCATTTCCGACGAGGAAGAAAATATCACGGACCGAATATTCGGGTAAAAGGGTCTGACTGGCTGTGTTGATCGCACGGTGTTTCACTGACGACATGCGAAAGAGAGAGCGTTAACTTATAATAGAACATGCACATAATTTTCTTGCGCTTGCTAGCATGAACATGTTGAACCTTGGTACAAAGCACATGCAGTAATCTGCATCTCATCAATTTGACTAATAACCTAAGTTTAATATATATATATATATATATATATATACATATACGTTAAAGTAGAGACACTTACATCTCGTTTCTACTATGCGTTAACAATTCTTTGCGTGTATATATACACACACACATACACACATCAACGCGGCACGAAGAATAATTCATCGTTTAGCTGCGAGGGTTTTTAGCCCAAAAAAGAAACTCATTATATTTCTCTACATATTATCTTTTGAAATTCCGTAGTCGTGAAAGAACCCGTCACTTCTTGTCAAAAGCTTGGCACTTCGCTCTTTTTAAACGCAACAATGAAGCTAGCAATGAGCACAAGCGCGAAGAAAACGGGAGTAGTGAAATGAAACGAAAATGAGGAGAACACACGGATAAACGGAGAATTACCGGGACTTAAAATATTGCTCGACGAAGATCCCACCCTCGACCAATCGCCGTGAATAACATTTCCTCTCTTTCTTAGAACATTTCCTTATTTTATGCTGTGTTTCTTATTCCTGTCTCAAATAAGAACGTAACGTTCGTATCTTACTCGAGCTAAAATTACGCCGCGCAAATTACGAAAAAACTTCCGAAATTACGGAAACGGAACTCTCTCTTTATCTTTTGATAATCTAAGTTGAACAAAAAATATCTCCCTTTTTTTAACGAGTTATCCGTTTGATCGATGTTATCATATTTTTCCTGTTACTCTACTGCGCGCTGTACCGGCACAAAAACCTGCAATCTTCTGATTCTCGTCGTAATGCCATACATTATTAGAAAATAATGCGATTATATCTCAAGTATAATGGGAAGAAAATGAGCGTGTACGAGTAAAATCGGGGGAAAAGGATTCTTTATTTATATAATTAGAATATATAATCTCATCTGTGACTGCAGCTCACATTTGCGACAATTGACGAAATAATTAATGAGATCCTTTGTACAGAACAATTCTACGTAATGCGAGTAAATGGGCAGATCTACAAGGTATAATGCAACATTGCAAGCATAGCGGTCTGATTATTTTATCGCTGATGCGAATAGGCGTGAACACAAAGGCACACGGTGCATCTGCTCGAAGCTGTTGCAACGGGATAACTAGTCGGCAAGCAACAGCCTCTGAACGAGAGAGACATTATTCAAAATGTAGTGACACGCGCGCGGCATTCGACGATACTCGAAATTGTACACAGCAATATACACGAATGAAAAGCAACACACGCGCCACGTGTTCTATACGTATACACACAATACCCTCTTTTCTAAGTACGTACGTTACCGCAGAAAGAAGGAGGATCTTTAGCGCAATGTCGCGGAAGTAATGCGCCCGACTCCTTTTTCTTTCGCACAAAATTCGTTTTCTCTTTACCTGTCTTATCTTACCTTCGTCTTTTATATCGAGTGCTCTTTACAATCCATCGACGACCCTTTTTAACTTCCCCTTTTTGTATCGCCGCTTCTTCATGCTTGTCCCGTGTAATAGCGCGTCTTACCTCGAAGACCCTTTGATACTTCTCACTCGCCTAACAAAATGAAAGCGTACCCTTGTACCCACGGTTGATGAAATCGACTTTCGCGATGAAATCACGATCACAACGGAGTTGACGCGAAGGAGGGACGGTCCTTTTTGAACGAAGATTCCGTAGGCAAATAAGATTACGACAGAACTTCAGACAACTCGCGCAGCTACGGACAAAGACGAAATGTGGAGCGTTTTTTTTTTTTTTTTTTTTTTTTTTTTAATGTTGCAATTTCGAGATAATCACATTATATTTGAGAAATTGTTTATGTAACTCTTCAAAACAGTAGAACATTCTTTAATTTCTTATTATATCTCACAGATAATATATCGCAACGTGTAATTACGTAACAAACTTTGAATTAAAATTTGCTTCACATTTCAAAACGCGAGTTACTCCGATACTTGCAATAACAGGTAAAATATTTTCTTATTTTAATAAACAATTTGAATAATTCCCAGTATTAAATCGCGTGCGCGATCATTCTCCCATTTCACAGCGGACGAAGCAACTCCCGTTTCTGATTCGACATTCGGTGTATCCCCATTGATCCTAGTCAATCCTTCATTCAGATACGCAATCTCGATACGCCGAGATATCCAGGATGCCTTATGGACAGACAGACTGATCCTGACACACGATGCACGTTACACAAGGGAATCGTACAAGTTGATCTGCACCCTCTACGTGGTCTCTTCGTTCACATTATGCCCTTTCAGCGCGGGATGACATTTTGAAAGAGTCGTCCGGAGAATCTGTACGTGTGTGCGAATCTATATGCGACTTTTATCGAACCGAACTTTCATATCGGAAAAATGTTAGTACATATTTCGTTTGTAGTTGTTTTTTTTTTTTTTTTTTTTTTTTTTTTT
>QVOA01009856.1:0-15201 GCA_014825685.1 Pseudomyrmex cubaensis | reverse complement strand
TTCTCGCATATCCGGGACTCGTTTGCCTTCTTCCGTTTTGCTCTTTATATAAAAGCTAGCTGCAATCCGATTCTCCGGAATTCTCAGCGCCAGATTATGCCGCGAAACGACGCTAACCGATGATGATGAAAACCTCGAGAGCAGTCGAAATTAATATAACGCTTGTCAAAAAAAAAAAAAACGCATCTTCCTCGCGGGATTCCTATGAAGTCGATCTGTGTTGCGAGTTTCTCGATCCCTTATCTTTCTCTCATTTTTTGATGATGTAAACACACGATTTTCTGATAAGATATCGCTTCCCCCCGTTTTTTGCGTTACGCGTACATACGTTGCACTCCACCCCCCCGAAGTGGAACCCAATCACTATATAATTAATAATCGTTCTGTCAAGACAGGCCGGATCAATTAATCAGACCGTTCAAGTTTGATAATCGCTTATCGACTTAGGCATCTCTCTCTCTCTCGGCGAACGCTCAAGCTTAACCTGCTTATCGTTTATTAATTAATTAACTTAACACCCGGTGTTTTGGCATAAGTTTAATCAATTTAACCGCAAGTTGGACGATCGAACGATCGGATCGCTTACCCAAACGCGAACTTAGCCTCGAACTTCAACTCGCGCCGCCTTCGTATCCGGGCATTATTTGTCGAGGGATGTTATTCAGGCTCGTATTTTCGATTCGCAACAATATGAGCAATGTAAATAATTAATGTGTCACGTGTCACGGCAGGTTTGCTGCGTAACGATTAGAAATACAAAGATTTTGCGATGCAGCTTTCAGTGAGTTGTCGTCAGACGACTATTTGTTAAGTAATCCACGAGGCGTCAATTTATGTCTCGGATTTCGTCATAAACGGAACACGAAGTCATTTGCCTTTCATATCAGACGTCGAATAAATTAATTCTCAGGTCGTTACTTCGTTCTCGTACTTGTGGAAAGAGCGAGAAAGAGAGAGAAAGAGAGAGTAAGAGAATGAGAGAGAGTAAGAGAAGGAGCTTTGTACTAACAGCGCGTCTCTCGGCTCGTCGCTCAGATACCGCGAACAATGGCGGTAACATAAATCCAACGAAAGGAAATTTTCTCCGCCGTGAGACCAACGAGAATACTCCGTGATTTCGGAAGCTGCCCCCATTTTCCGAGCAGACACTTCGCTCGCCGGTTTACTATCTGACGTTTGAAAGTGACGAGGTTAACACCCGGCCGGCCGTTTCCCTCTCGCTCGAAAGTGCTTGAAACGAAGGCGCGTGACTTTTAACCCTCTATCGACTCTATGCGCTTGGCGACGATACGTCATGTCACCGCCGACACTTGGACGACTGTTGAATTAGCGTCCAGAGAAAGGTTTCTTCTCTGAATTTGTCTCGAACAATAAACTTTAACGAGATGTTTTTATACAATATTTGTCAGTTGCACTCGACATGCGCGGTGTTTATTAAACACTTTTTCTCTCTTTCTCGTTTAGCTAACGAAAACTTAACGAAAGATTAATTATTTAATATTTTTAGATACTTAATACCTTAATAGAAAATGCTATAAATTTATTATTCTTCATTTATACACGTGAGGGGAACAATATATATATATATACTACAATATACATATAATATATATATTATATAATATATAATATATAATATATAATATAATATATACTACAATATATAATAATATATATACTACAATATATAATATATATATATAGGGGAATATATATATATAGGCGTGAAATTTTTATCTTATTAATTACAACTTTTGTTAATAAATTGCACGCGCGCGCGCGAAACGGTATAAAATAATTGCGGGTATAGGTCGGCAAACATGTCATATCATAAAAAGCGTATAGTATTATTAGGATATAATTATAAATATGTAATCTCTTCTCATTGCTTTGAAGAGGATCGCGGAAAAATAAACAACGTAACGCAAATTAATTTTCTTCTAATTTTTTTTTTTTCTGCGTCTAATCGCGTATCTGTGAAATATCTTATTCAGCATTTTAACAGGCAGGACTCTTCTCAATTAGTTCGCCTGTAATTCCTTCTCAATTTACGCCTGTAATCAAGCACCGACAATAAGCCTCGGCAGCATCAGAGAATATTGCGACGTTTAATTCGTTCGACGATACACGCCCATTGGAAAGATGATTTACACGCGCCGCTCTTCTCTTACCTTGTCATCTCCTATTCATTAACATCGACTTACCAATCGGATCCTAAAACTCAAATCCATAATCAATACCTTATACGGAATTTTTAATCGGGACATCGATCCAATCACTGGGGCGCGCCGCTCTGTTCTTTTCCCGTATGAATCAAATTGTCGAGTGCCGGCAGAGAGGAGAAAAAAGAAAGCAGATATATACATACGTAATATCTCAGAAGTTATTTCTTTTTTCATCGCGCTCATTCATTATTTCGACGGCATCTCGATTTTGTATAAACACACAGAAATACATTCCGCACGAAATAACATTTCTCGCTCCGCGCGAGTAAATATAAACTTACATCATTTATGCATAGTATAATTTTGTCGAAATTCTTTTTGACATTTGCGATCTCTCGGTTTTAGACAAGTATCGCTTGACATTATTATTATTACAGTAGATGCATTCTCGGATAGATACATACACCGAGAATGTAATCTACTGTAATAGTAATAATGTCAAGCGATATTTGTTTCAGAAACGAACTATTTGAAAAATGCAGTAGATATATGTACGAAAAAAACTTATTATCTCAAAAATAGTTCGAATTGCGACGATTTCACGATTGAATCTCAAATCAGCGCCATTTTTCGCGCCGCGCTGGTTTTTCGGATGTGCGTTGCATAAATAAAAAGACAGCGCGAAAGACAAGAACGGCGCGGTGTTTTTGCGAAATCAACCGAGAAGTTTCGAAAATATTAATCGCGAAATAGTTTATATACTCGCGGCGACATTTCGTAGCTCGTTCGAGCGGTGGTCGAGTTTGCGCGCGCGCGCGGGCGACGCCGCCGCTGCGACGTTCTCGTCCGACTTATCGCCATCCTGGGGATATATTCAGAGTGCGGTAAATTCTTAATTACTACGCAAATGAGTTTTGTATCCTTCGTGAGAGAGAACTTAGAAATTGGAATGCGAGGAGAATTTCGTACGTGCTCGGGTGCGCTTAAGCGTCAGCGATCGGCGATGCGAGAGAGTCCCGGGGCTTTAAACCGCAGCGACAGCAGCAACGCGGTGCGCCTTGTTTGCCTCGTTTTCTTGCATCCCGCGTCGTCTCGTCGCGTCGCATCGTGATTATTTCGTTTCGTATCGTCATACATTTGCGTACACCGCCGCGCGCTGAAACCGCAATATTTTCACCGCTTTTAACGCCGGTCGGTTTTGATCTTTCTTTCTTTCTTTTTTTTTTCCTTTTTTTTTGCTCTTGAGCGTATGCATATTCATGAGTAAAACGGGTTCAAGTGATATCGCATCCGTCAAAAAATTCGCAATTTGAAAAGGGCGCGACGATCTTTGTTTCAATATGGCGCGATACGTATCGTAACAAACGCGATTATCCTTTTTATCTATTTATTTATTTTACGCTAGTCGATGAAACGCTACTTTCCGATCGATCGGAGAACATTTCGGCGAAACAAAAAAGGGACTGATTGTTTTGCGGAAAATTTTACACACACATCAGTTCGCAATTATTATATTGCATTCTCTGTGACGATGGCGTATTCGATGGGAAATATTTTGATTCGCGCGCGTAAAAGGACCAAAAGTGTTTTTGAAAAGATTGTCGGGTGGTATAAATGGTTTTAATTTGTTTGTAACGTATATATGTATGCGCGTTATATCCTTTCGTGCAAGTTTAGCGGTAACTGCGAGCGCGCAGATGTGCGTATCTGGAAATTGGAGCAACCTTCCTCCCCTTCCGCATCTCTCCGCAATTCGGGGCGAGCGACGGTAAATCCGTGCCAAACTTTTGCGGCTTTTTTTTTTTTTTTCGTCGACCGCGAGAGCTCACACCGCTCTCTCGGCACAGCTGCACACACACGCACACACACCGCGTCGGCCTATGATTGTCACATACGCTTTATGAAAAATTAACGTCGCTGCCATTAGGATAACGCGTTTTCGCACACGTAGAAAGATCGGACGAGTGCAACTGTCGTCCTCCTTTCCCCCCCACACTCTGCACGCCACTTAAAATATTACAGCGTAAAGTAATACATTATACTGTAATATACCGGCGGCTGGAGAGAAGCGCGTGTGGTTATGCTTTTCACAATATCACGTTACGACGATAAGACAGTCATTTTTCTTGCTTTTACCACCGCTAAAACGGCCGGGGAACTAGCGCGCGCCGCGCGATAACATCGACTACGTACTGGACTCTGACCGAATGTGAGGAATACGCGGCGATGGTATCTATCTCCAGCAGTAGTGCAATACTACTCCACAAGGAGATTAATGTTGAATTACAGAAAAGGGACCGTAAGAGGGAGAGAAAGAGAAAGGGGACAGCTCGAAAATGATTTCGTGAGTTATATCTCGTGTGCGACCAAGTTATGTATCAAACGTCAAATTAAAAAATTATTAATACTTGTTAAGAGACACACAAATGGAAGAAATTTAAAAATTCAGCCGCGGAATTATCTTGCATTAATTTCCATAAAATATTGAATCCTATAAAATATAATATTATTCAGCACGGGGGAGTCTTTGAGGCGTCTATTATAAAATTTTAATTAAAAAAAAAAAGAAAACGCCGTGCAGATAAATTTTTTTCTTTTTCTCTCCCTCTCATAAAGTTCGATATCGCATTTCTCTCTCGCAACAGATGTCCTCGTTAACCATAATTAAATGGGAGTAGCTTCGCTACTTCGCGTCCAAGAAAATTATCGCGATGTTATCATCTAGCGAACACGTACGGGCTCTTCTGAATTTAGCATGCGTGCTGCGGGGAGGGGAGTGAACGCGCATCGATTGTGTTTCAAAAGTGAAATACACCCGGTCGGGTCGATAATGCACGTCTGTGATCATCGCGCACAGCCGACCTTCGCCGGTTACTATTTTCGTGGCGATTCTATTCCGCCCGGGCGACTAGTCTCGGCATCCATTTCGTCATATAAACGTCGAGAGATATATATATACATGTATATATATGTATAAATATATATACATACACACACTACCATATATACATATTTGCCGCTCTTGCTTTACAAGAGAAGGAGAGAAAGGGGGGATTTAAATGGCGCGTGCTTTGTGATTTAAGGATATCTTCGTCACGCCCCCGAGCCGGCGTTCACTTCAATTAATCAGCTCTAAGCTGCACCTTGATTACTGGTCCGAACACATACCACATATCCTTCTACCTTCGCTACGTCCGTACACACACACACGCGCGCGCGCACACGCACACACGCCCGTGGCTACAAACGTGGCGACGTGATCACCGAGGCGCTCAGGCGGTGCCTACAAAACGGGAGATGGGCATGCAAAATTCAGATAAATCGCTAAATAAAAAGGGGGCGGGAGGAAGGGAAGTCTTGTAACGTCGTAAAATATTAAATTTCGCAATTCATTTCGAATTTGTCGTTTCTTGTTATTTATGCATAACCGCGGGTAGGTAGTCGTTTGCCTTCGTTAAAACGCTTCTACATATCACATTTTTGGATGGTTTATTGACGCGTCCGTATGCAAGAATGATAGGAAACCCGTCGAGGGTTTTGTATGAGAATTCGGTGGGGTGGATATTCGATACGCATAAATATTGCACCGGAGGAGCATCAAAATCGGACGGCGGAAAATCGGCGTCGGGATTAAAAGAGTTTCCGTTCTCTCCGAGGTGATATTTCGCTTCGGTGTTGCGTTTGCGAAATTAATCTCTCAATTGAAATTTAAGAATATCCTAATTATCCTTTTTCGAGATTTAATTCAAAACTTGGATCTAACGGAAAACAATACGCGTCCAACGAGTCAAATCAACGGAGGTTTCTTAGATTTCTCCGTCGCATTTCTTTATCTTGTTCGCGCACATTTACGTTACATCGGATTTGAACGGAGCAAAATCAAGACGTGTGTGTGTACGTCTCGATCGCGAACGCGCGGAGCATCCGCGAAGACCGCCGCGCGTTGACGGGAAGAACGAGAATCTCATCTCGGCGATCATAAATTTCCCCATTTATCTCAGATCGGAGACTGAATACTTTTCCGCACTTCGCTCCCAAGTTTCTCGTATCTCTCTTTGACGCACGCGCGTAACACCCAACCGGGGTTTCGTTTCAAGGAATAGAGGGGCTTCGATAAGAAGTCACGTTCGTATATATTCTCCGGCAGCGATTCACAAATTACCCTGTCGACGGTTCGGCCATTACCGGTGGCTTCCTCAGGGTTTCCCCCAAGTGTACCACCTCGAAACCTTACGGGCAGAAGATACTAGGCTGTCTCTCTCTCTCTCTCTCTCTCTTCCTCTTCTCTCCCTGCTACACGTACAATCTCCGTAGAGCGGAAGCCACCCTGATCCCGCCGTAAGTACACAGTCTAGTAGCTTTGCATCTACGTGATGATCCATCGCGTCCGTGAACACCGGTGTAATAAATGAGCGAGTCGGTGATCCTCGTTTCGAGTCTACGGGAACGACCTGACGATTGACGTCCAGGTCGATCTGAATAAGTTTAAGGGTTAACGAGATATTAACGGACCAATCGCTCGACCGAGAAAAAAGCGCAGCTGTAGTATCGGAAAACGAGGACGTTTGAAAAAACGTTGCCGGCGTTATAAAGAGAGCGAAAGGTGATTTGATCGTAAAATTCAATACAAGCCCGGGGGACATCTAATCCGTCCTCTCTCGTGTCCCTTAACCGACATCCATGTTCCGGAAAATCCTTTGTAATTTGACCGCCACGCTCAAAAGATGATCACCGAGCCACGGTGCATGAAACGTTAGCGACGTCGAGTGGCAGAGGACGGGAAAGGGTGTGACGACGACGACGACGACGACGACGTAGACTACTACTACTACGACTACGACGACGACGGCTCACGATGTGTTTACATCGACTGCCTTACTCGCGTTCACGTTTGTTGGGATACGTGACGGCGGTTATAGGAGCGCGTGAATTATTTCGACTGTAACCGAGCCGGTCGGTGTCATCGTTAACAATTGCCCGGGCACGAAGTGCAAAGCCGCCACACGGCACACGTCGTTAACCGAGAGACTCTCCGCATATACCTACCCTCTCTGTCGACTTGGGGATGAACGTGCGCGTTATTACGTCTGTAACTACGGGCAATGTAATATCGTCTTTTGCGACGGTTTGTGCACTTTATCTCGTAGATTTTCGCAATTGTGAATTATATTGAAGCAATTCTGTAAACGTATATATACATATATATCGCAGGAAGAGCGCGCGAAACGTTAACATTTTTTTTATGCGCACACAAACACACACGCTAGTTCCGCGTTGTTGCGGTGTCCGTAAAATTTTTTGTTTCATTAATAACATACGGTCTCGTAATATTTACATTATTATTTAATTATTTTAGTTTAGAAATTTAAATATGTAAAAATCTCCGGGTGTTTAATTTAAAAAAACGGCGTTTGAATAGCAATACCATATAAATGTTAGTACTGCAATATATATACACGCGTGTATTATATACGGATCAAACGGTATTTGCGAGCCGCCGTTCCACTTGATCGATGGAACGGCGCGTGAGAGATGAATAATAATTTGTGAAACACATCAAAAGAGAAATATCAAATTTTCCTACGATCCTGAAACAAAGTTTAGCTTCGTATTTTTACGCAATCAAAAAATTAACGTCACGATCGAATTGCCTGACGGATACAATCGATTGTGTCGCGCGATTTCTCAGAGAGAAGCGTGGAAATCAAATAAATATAAAACCGCGTCGATAGATCCGTCATCATTCCAAAAATGTTTCAGGAAGAAACCGAGAAATGGAGAAATAATTAAGCGCGTACTGACAGCGAGAGATAATTTGATTCGCGCTTTTCATGAATTTCTGGAAACGGCGCGCGCGTTTCTGCGTAGCGTATAACCTCCTCGCTAAATGTTTAAACTCGAAAGCTCGCGAATAATGTAGCAGAGATCACTCAGCAACGTTTCAAATTACACACTCGCCCGAAAATTTTTACGTACGTCTGTGATTTTCGCACATGGGGTTGACCCGGCGCGCGCGCGCGCAGAAAAAAATTTCTATTCCTTTTCTCTCTTTGTGCATTTCGCAAAATATTCTTTCTGTGCTTATTTGAAAAAAATATCAGAGCAGAGACAATGAATCACGAGCGTTTATCCGCTTATATCCGCAAAAATCGGAGCGTGCGAGATTATTTCGAAATTATAATTCGCGCATTTTCAGCCGGAAAAATTGTCTGCGATATTTTTTCTCATTAGAACGAATCTCCAAAAATACGATCGCGGAAGATTTCGCGATGTTGAAAGGTTAAAATGAACGTACATAACCATTAGACGCACATAGCGCAGTATGTGCGCGATGTATGGAAAACGCGCGATCAGAAGGAGCTGACGGGAGGGAGGGGCGCGAAACGGCTTACCTCCGCGAAACGTTAAGTAATTGCTTGGCGACGATATCGCACGCTTGCGGAAAATGTTCCTTCGCATTAATTCCGGCGAGTTCGCCGGAAAGCGCTTTTCTCCTCCCCTCCTTCCAAAATAACGTTCTCGAGGCGACGATCACGGAGAAACCATTGTGTGACATCGTCTCGATTTAAACCGGCGATGTAAAAGTGGAAGACTTCGTTCGACATTCCAAATAGAACAGTTTCGCGTCGCGCGCGATGCGGAAATTACTGATCCAACTTTACACTCGTCGGATTATATACTCTCTTGTCGCGCGACGGCGGAAAACGACGAAAGGGGTAGGAGGCGGAAGGAGGATGAGGAGGAGAAGTGAGAAAAAAACGCCCGATGACTTCTCCATTGCTGTGTGAATTCGCCCTTATCAACGCGTTCGTTCGTATTTCTCTCGCGAAATTTCCTTTTTCTCTTTTTTTTTTGCTTAAGCGAATGCGCAACGGCCGCGGGAGGAAGCGAATACGGTGTAAGCGCGCGCGGTGGAAATGTACGAGTTCTGACTGTTCTCGGAAATCAGGTTGAAATCCTTTCAGACCGGCGAGAACCATCGGGTGGAAATCATTTCCGAAAAGAGAACGTAGTAGTCGTCGTCGTCGTCGTCGGCGTCGTCGCGTGAGACGACTGTGCGAGCGATTGTAGTAATCGAACGACCGGCGAACGCTGGAGCGTGTGTGTGTGCGTCTCGTGTGTGTATTTGCATATACACTTGCGTCGCACACTTGCAAGATAGTTTCTTCTTCTTACTGCAAACCGGATTAATCGGACTAATGCCTTCGACGTCAAGACACCAACAACTACGGAGCAGTTGTCCGCCGTCCGATACATTGTGCGAACACTTGGCACAATGCTTGTACGAACACATCTTCGTCGCAAATTCACTGGAAGAAAGGTGGGGAACGTGCGACCCGCCGAAACGGACACAGAATGCAAATACCGTGTATATAAATACACGTCACTTTGCGCCTGTATAAACACACGCTTTTTGCCTCCGGTCCGGACTTTCACGTGTCTCTCTTCACTCTCTCCTCGCGCGCGTTTAGCACGGGCGGCGGGGGAAGAGAAGAGGATGCCGCGCGCAATCACAGCACACGCGGATATTGCGCGCACTCGTATGAGGGGGCTATAAAAGCGCGTGTGTGAGAGCGGGAAGAGAGACGCGCGCGGGAAAATAGACGAAACAAGGACGCTGCGGGCAGGTTGGAGGCAATCCGGACGAACGTGCGGGGGTTAGAATGAGAAAGCTCGCCCTCTCCCTCTTCCCCGGAAGCTTTAAGCCAGCCACGACCTACCCCGGGACTTGGCCTCGTGTGTGTACTTTGTGTCGAGTAGATACTGGGAAGGGATGTACTCCGCGCGCGGCAGAATGCGGCAGTCGCGCGCGGAGGGTCGCTATTTCTCCGTCGACGACGATGCGACGACGTCGGCGGCATGGCCGACAGAGGCGCCTCCCTCGTCGCGGTCGCGACGATTCCGCGAAACCGCAGCCGCGCGAAAACGTCCACCTCCGCCATTTATCTTCCTGTGCTCCTCTCGCCTTAATAATTTATTTCCTTTGCGATTAATTAATTGCATACAGCGGTAGTATTTTTTCGTGGCGCTTGTTCGTTACTTAACGTTTTTGTGAAATTAAACGCGCGAACTTCCCCGACAACAGATGGTTTCTCTCGGCGCGAAATCGCGTCTATCAGATCGCGGTCGTCGTCTTCTTTAAACGTCCGGGACATTTAAACGCAACTCCTTTTTGTCATTTTATTTTCCCGGGGATATTTAATATTGGGAGAGAGAGAAGATAAATAAATTAGGAAAGGGGGTGGAAATGCGGGAAACATCCATAAAACTCTCGCGTTGGAGCTAATCGCCTCGGCAATGATAGTCGGTCCTTACGGGCAACGGTAGCGATTCACCTTCTCTCCAATCTTCTTTGTTCCGAAAGTGAGTGCCATCCAATGGGAAAACAAGTCGTTCTCCTCTGGTAATGCGTAAGGATTTCCTATCGTCCTTTCAATCTGGTGGCACGCCGTCCTCGCGCGCGGTGGGTGGGTTCGACAAGTTACGGCGGTCGGGTAATCCAAATGGGATAATTAGACGAGTTGAACCGCGCGAAATTGGCGCGGCACCGTAGGAAAACTTTTTCGGCAATAATCGAGAGAACTCTCGAACGCTCGTTAAGGGCGTTTAAGTTCGGCAAAGTTGCTTCTTACAACGCCCGTAACGTACGATAGTTTTATGGAAACGTCTCGAAACAAACAACAAACGTGCATGTGCTCTAGTCTCCTGCGGAGAAATTAGGCCAAACGCGCGCGCTCTCTCTCTCTCTGCGCTTCGTTCTTATCGTAATTAATTTCAACCCAATGTCACTTCACCGAGCATATCTCTCTCATCCGCTCTCACGTCTCGCTTCTCGTCTCGGAATTCAGTGACATTTCACTCCGGAATTATTCATGAAAATCAATTATGTAACCGAGAGTGCACTGAAGTCACGATTAAGTGCAAGCTGCATTTGGCTGCATGCACTTCGTTTCTGTAATTTGCAAAGCAGCGCTCGAAGTACGCATCCGTCTATCTTCTTAGAGGGCGTACAAGCGCGCGCGGGCCTTCATACGCACAGATATACGTCGCACTCTTGCTCGGAGCAGACAGCGGGAACGTCGAACGCCCGTCACAGCGGCGGTATCGAATTAATGTCCCTTTGTGTTCGCATGTAACTGATATTTATTAATAATTAAAACGCGCACATGAGCATTTTTTCATTCCGTCGCAATGTTTTAGTGAATACTTCGCAGTTAACCCTTCGTGGACAGTCTGGGTCTCCCAGACCCTCCAAAAATTTCAAACGAGTGTCTCTAATAAAAATTAGCTTTTTTTTTAACGCTTGTATCTTCGAAACTACTAGAGATGTCGTCAACTTTTTATCGACGCAGAATTGTTGAATTAAAAAAAAAGAATTGAAAAAATATTGATCTTTCGCGGAGATATTCGATTTTAAAGTCGCGGGTCTCACAAGCCCAGTCTACTAATAGACATTTTTGGAGTCTGTCCACGAAAAGTTAAATGCGTACGAATAAAATACTATTTTAAATTACTTAATTAACTTGACGTTAAATTGCGAAGTCGCGAAAGAACTTACACGTTTCAATTCAAACTGCTCGTCGTCAAATACATACAGAGGTTTCTACAAACCGCATTCTATTATATAAATGGATATTTGACTTTGGAGCTTATGCGAATTCGAGAGGCGTTAGAGAAACATATATATATATAGGTTTGTGTACGTAGTATTGCGCCGTAAGGACGGACGGAACATCCGAATGAAAAGCCGAACTTAAAGTTCAATTTGCATGTAATTGACTCCGACGCGCGGGCGTGTCGTATTTCTCGCCTCTTTAAACACTCTCCGTCCTACATGTATTCTATATATATTTACGAAAGTACCGTAAATAAATATAAAAATACAAGAGAGATTAAAAATTTGAGTTGTAAAGAATGGCGCAAAATCCTTATTTTCGCATTTTTGAAAAATTTTCGCGTTTCTTCTCTTCGATAAAACGTACATAACTTTTTCGAAATGTATAATTGCGTTTGAAAACTTCCACTGTCGTCTCGAAATTGATTGTTTCAATTTTGAGATTCGATCGTATTTTTAATTTTGAGATTCGACGACAGAGAAAACGTCTCCCGAAAAAGAACGAATTTATAACATATGCTTTTGTTGCTTCAAAAAAAAAAACAAAACAAAAATAAAAAAAAAGACCTCGTGCAAGCACGTGGAGCCGCATAGTAACGACGGTGAAAAAGAGCGTTATACGACGTACAAAATTATTATACGGTCCAGACGCTTAAAAGAGCGGCAAACGCGGCGGCAGCAGCAGCGGCGGCAGCTCGTCCTGGCGGAACGAGCCGCTCTCGTGAACAATTACGCAGGGTCCGGCGATTTACAATCACCGCCGGCCCGGCGGGACGTAAATCCGTTCTACGACGTAAGGTCGAAAGTTTTATCGCCCGTTGCGTCGTCGTTGTTCTTCATTAATAATTACACCGGCAGAGTATCCCCGGTGCCGCGCCCGACGTACGGCCGTAAACCGCGGATGGATCACAGGGGCGCGTCGTTATATTCCCACCTCGCTCTTTTTTTTCTCTTTCCCTCTCACTCTTGCGTAATGGAGAGAAAGAGAGAAGGAGAGAGAGAGAGAAGGTGTGCGCGCGGAAAAATAGCGCGGAAAAAAAATGTCACCGTCCGTCCCCATTTTCGCCCTCCAACCGCACACAATGTACACGGCAAAAACATCCCCTAAATATCGGCGTTTACGGCCCTCCACGCGGAAAAGAGTGTGCGCGCGAGTTAAGCCTCCGTGGTCATTTGACCATTTATCCGCGCTCTTGTCATGCTCTTTTTACCCGCGTGTCCCTCCCTTTAGAAAGGGTTTTTCCCTCTTTTTCCCGAAATTTTACCCTCTGTCCTCCACTCTGTCTCTGTCTCTTTTGTTTCTTTATTCTTAATCAGCGACAAACGCACACTCGCGCTCTTTTAAACCAACTCTCCTCGCGCCCGGCTCGCTCCGTGACCGATTTTCCAACTCTCTCTCTCTCTTTCTCGGTCGCGGAACTCGCGCGCTCGACACCCGCCCCCCGCTTTCTCTCTCCCCGCCGCCGAAGCACGCGGCGATAAAAGGCACCGCTGGCAAAAGTGTTGTCCCCGCCGCCCGCGCTAGCTTTCGGCGGGCGATATACCGCGCGCGCTTTCTCTCTCCCGAATCTTCTCACGTACTTCTCTTTACACTCCTCTCCCCCGCATTTCTCCTCTCTCGCCCACTTTTTCTTTCTCGAAGTTTTTTAACAAAGCTCCCGGGCAATCGGCGAAATATGCCCATCCAGTTCCCTCGACGAGGAGTCCTCGTCTGTGTGTAAAGCCTTGACCGCGATAAACCGCGGCGCTTTGATGACGCGTTCCGGTTTTAAACGGAGCAGCGGGTCAAAAATCCGCGAAAAACAGAGAGAGCTTCTTTTCTCGCGTGGAAACACACAGACTTCACGCGCTTGGAAAATCGTTCTTCTTCTTGCGCGCGCAGACGCGCTATTCGATTAGGTTAACAGAAGCAGAATAGATTGAGTTTGTGAGAAGATGATCAAAACCGGACGCTCTTATCTTCGATAAAGCCGGAAGTCTGAACGAGAACTTTGCGAAAATACACGACGAGAACAACAAGGAAATTCATGTGATCGATTAGTCGAACGCATAGCGATACAATAAGTCTAATCTCACTTGGAATCTTGCTCGTCCGAATTAAAATCGATGTTCGTTTCTTTTTTGCTGACGGTGTTTTAACTTTCTCTCAGATTCGGTTACGAGCGACGATTGGATTTTAATTTCAAGTAAGACAGTTTTTTGTTTTTTTTTTTATTCTCTTCGTTTTATGAAACACCGCGCGATTTCATCGCGCACGCACGCACGACTTTTTGTTTGGAACTCTCGGTTGTTGCGATACGCCAAAGAGAGCGATAAAAAAAAAAAAAAACTGTGGCGCACGCTCCTCCTTGTCCCGCTTTTTTCAGTTTTTTTTTTTTTTAGCTTAACGCGGCGTTATGCAAATGCGACATATCGTCGCGCGACGCGCGGCATTTCTTATATATCTCTTCCGCATTTCGCGACGGATTGGCAGGCGAAATTGTTACTAATTTTGAGCGCAACGAAGGAAAAGAAAAAGAAGCAGGGAACAATTTGTACACACACACACACGTTACCACATCCGGTAATTGGAGCCGAAGTGCGCCAGTGACTGAAACGCGCGGAGCTTTGTCCCGGACTCTTCTTCCGTCATACGAGGGCGATATTAAACGCGGACGCATTTGGGTCAACGAGATACGCTCCGAACGGGAAAAGAGAGAGATATCGTCTCGTCGGCGACGAGATAAGAAAAGGGTGATCTCTCGCGCATGAACCCCCGCCGAAAGGAAGCCCACGTCGTAATCCGTGTATCCCTAAGGCGCGCGCGAAGCTCACATTATTCTTGGTTTATACTGACGCGAACCGCACGTTTCTATTATTTTCTTGTTACTTCCTGGGAGCGAAGGTCGGGGACGGGGATGAGAGAGGGTGAGCGGCAGCCAGCTTCTCTTTCGTACCGCGATATTACTGTTACGACCGCGTCGTTTCCACCCTCTCCATTTCCGGTTCTCCGCGCGCGTTTTCCCCCGCGTCTATCCGTCTCCGTCTCTGTCTCTCTTCCTCTCCTCTGTGTCGGCCACTGTCGTCGTCGTTGGGGACGCTTCTGAAAAATTGCACGTCTAAGCCACTATGACCCTTCTCTTCGGCTTCCTTCCACCGCTTACGGTAACGTCGCCGCGCGGCTTCCGCTGAAAGAGCGTGATTTTTCCGGCGACTTTTCGGCAGTGGCTTTATGACGCCGGTTCTCTCTCACGGTGCTTTCTCTCTTCCTCTCTCTCTCTCTCCCTCTTTCGGCCCAGCCCTCGTCAAAATTTCACGACGCTCGCAAACACTCTGGCTTTTCCGTTACACACGGCGTGTTTGTTTCCAGAGGTCACGCTAACGGGGCCCTCTATACTTAATCGAATAGCTCGGAGGTGAAACGGAATCCCGAATAAGGTT
>QVOA01009854.1:0-11356 GCA_014825685.1 Pseudomyrmex cubaensis | reverse complement strand
ACGTGTGAGTGCGCGGTTGTGTGACTGTCGCGAGAGTTCCCTACAGAGCCGTTGTTATCGTTACAATCTGTATTTTTCCCGCCACAGCTGTCCTCGATTGTTGGAGGAGAGGAAGTGGTGATGGGCCTGCTCGGCTCCGATTCACTTGAAGCGAGAATAGCCGCCCGTCGCAATCTCTGATTGCGTCGATTTTTTCTGTTAAAGCACGATCGGCGAGGTTCCACTTAAATAGGAGGAATACTCTTAACAACGTTTCTTTTATTATGTCCTTGTACTCGGGGTTCGCATTCGGAAATATCTCTTGACCGGCTGCTTGCCGCGATCGAATTCGCGATCAGCTCTTCCAATCGAGATTGACTCTGTGAAAAGGATATAGATCGATCGGTCGGCTGCTTTCCGCGAGTGTATTCGCGATCAGCTCTTCTAATCGAAGTCGAATCAATTAGGGATGTAGATCGGTCGATCGGCTGCTTTCCGCGATTGAATTCGCGATCAGCTCTACCAATCGAAGTCGATCCTAGCAAAAGAGAGGGTTTTGTAGGAAGGAAGGAAGGGGAAGTTGATAAATCTCAATATCTCTCAAATTGTCTTATGGTGAGTTATTTTCTCATGATATATCTCGAATACGATCCGCGAATAGAAAGTTAAGTCCTCGGGCTAGAGTGGAACCTCCGTAAAATAATTGTAGATTATAACGTGCAACTACTTACTACTTGGTTGAGCAGCGGCGGTGTTAAATTGGCCGTACGGCTTAGCAGCAGCAGACACTTGGAAGTAGATATATGGAAACTTGTGCGGCTTCGATCTCCTAGCTGGGCACTCACTGCACCGAACTCACTTTTAAAACTGTTGAGAAGGTTTCGCTATAACACTCCCGATGCTTTAAGATTGGCGGCTTCTTCTAAATCCGCGGCTCTTTCTGATTTTGGCTCTGAGAGTCCTGGCTTATATACACTTTTGAGTAAGCGAGGCCTCTCCCAATCAGAAAACTCAGTTGAGCTTCGCTAGTTTCTATTTGTTAATTACTGCTCGGGCAAACTTTGTGAGATCGCCAATCGCCGACGATTTCTCGCTTCGGTTCGTCTGAAATTTTTCGGAGAAGGGAAAAGGGAGAGTGTTAGTTTTCCGATCACGCCAGCCGGACCCTTGGATGTTTGTTTATTAATAACATTTTAGGGTTATTGCTCATGGCGACGGAATTTGTTTGTGCAGGCTGCTCTAATTTTTACGAGCTCCATTTCCTTGACCGGGAGATAACCCGGGTTTGTTTGGAAAGTTGCTTGGGATGTTTAAAGGATAATAAAAAAAAATCTGCTCGCTATTGTTTCGGAATGTAATCTTTAGGGTTATTGCTGGGTGCGCTTATTATTTTTGGGGTGCCGACACGATTTCTATTTGCGCGCCTATCGCGACGTCCGGTCGTGTTATTTTAAAAAAAGAAAGTTTATTGTTTAAAAAAAAAGACGGAGAATTTATTGTGTCGGCGCGTCGCGTTGCGAAAAAAAAGGGAAACCGTGGAGTCTCAGGACGTAACAGTAGTAACATAAGTAACATTTTTAAGTAGAACCCCGAAAGTATCTGAAATCGCGGAGTGCGATTCTAATAAAGCGCAACTGCTGTAACCGAGCACTACGACGCAGAGCCGCTGTCACCCAGCCGGAACGAACCGCCCTCTCTCCTATATACAACAACTTAGATAGCGATAAGAATAATGCTAATAGTGATAAAAAATAATAAAGAATAGTAGTAATTACATTTGCGAAATTGTTAATAATACGATAATAAGAGTTAATAATAAGATCAATACAAAAAATGACAGTATTAGTGAAAATAGAACAGTAGAAAACAGCGACAACGCACAAACATCTTAACGAGTTCAGTCGCTTCCTCGCTCTCTTTTTTCTTGCTCTCTTTCTCTATCCTTTCTAGAATCTTTTTCGTACTCTCCAGATGAAATACTAAACTTTTACGCTGTCTCTTTTTCTCAACACTCTCTTTTCTCTTCATCTACTTTATCGGAACCCGAAATATTATCCGATAATGACGATGACTCCTTACCTCGCGACCTCGCACATTTCATCTTATTTGCCGATAGCTTCCCGTCGCTAATCCCTATCTTGCAAGTTGTAAATAAAACAGAATAGATTCAAAAACCAAAGATCCATTTAACACTTATAAATTGTAACTTTATAAGAGAACCTGGAATGTAACTAAAATAAATCATAATCAATGTAACTAGAATAAATCAACTAGAATAAATCATGATTAATAAGTTCATGTTAAATAAAAACAGCTCTTAATTTAACCTTAGACTTCCGTTAATTCATTTATTCCTGTCATTCCTCAATTGATCGCCAAATCTCATCTTAGATATGTTAGACATTTTTTTTTTTTTTACTTGGGGAAATGCCAGGAGAAGGGCCAGGATAGTGTGGGACTCGAACCCACTAAAACCCCAAGGTGGTCTTCCAGCACGCAAAGAAGAAAGGCCTAGAAAGCCTAGAGGCTATTACTTCCTTACCCTCCCTCCCGTGCACTTGTGGCAATTAGCCACGACTTCCCTATGATCTGTTGAGGAGATGGGACCACCACATCTCCTCACCACTTCCCGTGGGAACCGCGTGCAATGGCCGAGAGGAGCCCCTACTCCTCCCTTCCCCACTAGCAGTTCTCCCGGGCGTGACCCTCTCGCAGAGAAAACACCCCTGGGAGGGGAGCAGCGAAACTCCACTGTCACTTCTCTCCAGAAGAGGAAAGCGAGTCATCTCGCCTTTGTTCTCGCGCGCCTCGTGCCGGTTGGCCCTGTCGGGCTCTCTTCACCTCCTTTTTTGCAGACATGATGGACGTGGCAAAGATTGCCATCGCCCGCCACTTCTCTCTGTTTTGCAACATCTGTCCCACCACAGCGGGATGTGACAGTTCCCGATGACCGCTTTGAGAGCGATCCTTTCCGCGTTCCAGCTAGGACATTCGGCCAAAGTGTGCTCGGTCCTGTCAATGGCCTCCCCGCAGTGCTCGCACACTGAGAAAGCCACTTTGCCGATCCTGCACAAATAGAAGGCAAACACTCCATGCCTAGACAAAATCTGAGTCAGATGGAATGTCAGCCTCTCACAGGACCGATCAAGCCGGTCCAACACCGGCCGGACGGTTTCGATGACTCTCCTGCCCCACTGGGATCGGTCCAGGCGATCTTTCCAGCGCCGGACCACCTCCTGGTGCGCATGTTCGCGGAGAACAACCTCCGCGTCGGGTGGCACATCTGCCTCCTGTGTCCTAAGCTCCCGTATCTTTCGGAACACTTCCGCCTGCTGCCAGGCGAGCAGCTCAGCCAGAGGGACACGGGCCAGGACTCGCACAGCTTTTAGAGCAACCGTGCAGTACGCCCTGGCCACGCGGATGGCCATCACCCGCTGCATCACCCTTCCCCCGCAAAGTGTAGTCCCCGACAATCTCCCGCACACGCAACACTGCGTCGCACGCGAAGAGCGCCGGTCGGAAGCCAAATTGCCCCGGAGACAGTCTCTCTCACTCCCAAAGACAGACCTCCAGCCTGTCCGCCAGGACCTGCTCGAAGAGCTTACCTACCTTGTCGAGAAGACACAGTGGTCTGAATGACAAAGGGACGCCTCCCGGGCGGGCCACTTTAGGAACTAACATCAAACGTGTCTGCTTTTAGGCACGCGGGAACACTTCCTGTTGCAGGCATCGAGTAAAACAGCGCTACACGCGCTTCGGTTCCAGCCCGACCACGCTCGTCCATACCGTGCACGTCAGTCCGTTCATGCCGGGAGCGGTCTTCCGTCCCGCAATGCGACGCACAACACCCCGGAGCTCCTCCGCAGTGACGGCAAACTCCAGTTCCCACAGGACAGCACCCAGTGCCACGGGAGCACTCTCCTCCCGCCGCGGGAAGAGCGTTTCCATGACAAATTCTTCGCTCTGGTGATTGCACTGCGGAGAACTCGCTGAGCGCGGCGAAACGCCTACCGAGCCTCCTCCACTTCTTTCGGGGCGTGTTGTCGCCGCACCCTGACTCTGGTGTACCTCCGCCAACAACCGACGCACTCCTGACAAAGGGCGGCAATCTCTGCCGTCCACCAATACATTTGTCGGTGGAGCACACTCCTCCCGGCCCGCGGCATGGACAGGTCGTACGCGTCCACCGCGGTGCGCGTAATCCACTCGGCCTCCTCCTCAGCCGACCACCTTGTGACCTCTGGGTTGCCCCAGGCGACGCCCAGAACCGCGGCCCCGAATAAGTCGTGATCCCACTCTTCCTTCTTCTAACGGGGGAAGCGAGATCTCCTTGGACCAGCGACGCCACGCTGCCGCTGTACCGACAGCGCCACGTATTTGTGGTCCGAGAGGGACTCCTCGTCCTCCCAGACCTCCCACTTGCGAACAAGGGGGACCGTCGCTGCCGATGCCTACGACATAACTGTTTTGGGGACGAACACACGTCCACGCTGACCCCACGTTCAGCACGCGGGCGTCGACTTCCGCCACCCAAGACTCCACCGCCTTTCCACTCGCGTTGGTCGTCGGGGAACCCCACTGGGTGGACCAGGCGTTAAAGTTTCCCAGGACTAAGTAGGCTCTTCCGCCCACACCTAATACTGTCCCGGAAAAAGTCGAGGTACTCTTTCAGGTCCTCTCTGCTGCGGTTAAAGAAGAAGTAGCAGCTAAACACAGCTAACTCCTTCTAACGCACAGTTACGTAACCGTGCCCACGGTCCAACACCTCCGAGACAGTACGGCTAGCCAAAGGAGACCACGCAACCGCCGCCACCCCGTCCAGGTCGCCGGCCCAACAAGGGACCTCGGGAACCCAGCACGGTTTCGAGATCGCGACCAGCGCGGCTTGCCTTTCGCGCATGATCTGCCGAAGCAGGTCCTGCGCAGGGCCGCAATGGTTAAGGTTAACCTGAAAGACTAGATCCATCTCCCTGAATCACCTCCATTCGCTCCTCGGTCCTCCGCTCCGAGGGTTTGGTTACACCGCCATTGCGGCTCTTCGTCCTGGACGGACAGGCCGCACTGCCGACCCTATAGCCCGAGGCCAGGCCTCGGGACGCGCACAGGACGCAATGCGCCTTATCTTTGCACTCGCGTGCAACATGGCCCCCCTCACTGCAACAGTAGCACACCTGGCTGCGGTCCAAGTCGCTGCGGCAGGCTGCCCAGACGTGTCTAAACTCCAGGCATTTGTAGCACTGGAGCAACCGGACAGGGAGAAGGGTGACGCGGGCTGACGACCACCCAACCTTGAGTCTACCCCCTTCCCCGAGGTCTTCTTTATCACCTTAGCCGGGCACCTAAGCCAGGCCGCCCCCATTCCATCTTGGCCTTCCTTGATGGGGCCCATGCGGACATCCTCGGCTCGGCAGGGACCAAAGTCCCCCGAGCACAGGACCGCTACCACGTCATCCGGCCTGACGGACTCGTCAAGTCCCGTAAGACGCACCTCACTTTTCCGCACCGGGCGGAACACAGTCGCCCTAAGATAAGTTAAACACCGTCTAAGACTGAATAAGGGACCGACGCATGAGAAGACGCTAGACAAGTAAGAGCGGCAAACTCCGTTGATTTGTCTGCGTCGCTAAAAAATCTCACTCGACCCGTACACTCAACTTACATGTTTCTCTAGATCGGAAGTAAATACGCAAAGTGTAGTGTGTAATTTGCGTTTCTCCACAAGGACCCGACCGTAACCAAAGGCCAGGATGTAACAATTATATATATAGATGTCTCAATTACTGCGCATCACAATAACTGCCACTTTTATTTGTTTTACTTATAAAAATGTAGCGTATGACAAATAATGCTCATAATAAATTTTATTATTAAATTTGGACTTGGATTTACATAGTAACACATATTTTTGTGTGCTTGCCCTCACAAAAAAAAACTACTGTTGATTACATGTAAATATTACTGGCAATCACACAAAAATATTATTAGTTATTATAAAAAGTATTATTGGATATCAGGAAGTTTTATTGGATATCACAAGAAGGCTACGTTCGGGGAGCGCGCTATCCGCGCTATTGTCTCATTCTATCTTTGTTTTACATCTAACGAACGATAGAGACAGAATGATGCAATAGCACAGATAGCGCGCTCCACGAACGCAGCCGAAGTATTACAAAATATCACTGAAAACATTACTGGCAATTACACAGAATGCCAGTAATTATTTCGTACCACTGCCGCAATATATTGCTGCCTAAATATTACTGTTAGTAATATAGGCGCATTAATATGAAAAGCCTCTGTGATATTTCATTGGTTACAATATAGCAAGCCAACAATTTGGCAATTATTTCCAATAAATATCTTTTAAAATTGACTGGAAATCATTACTAAAATATTGCTTGCCTTATCTACAACCACTGAAATTATTCCAAAAAGCCTCTTTCACATAGGATAGGCTGAATTGTAAATATACATTAATACACAATGTTTGTAATAACACAAATTGTAATAACAAATTTGTTACACAAATTTGTAATAACAATTATAAATACATAAGGAAATAATAAGAATTATAAACATATAAGTTTTGTAAGAAAAATCATAAATATATAAATTTGTAATAAGAATTGAGTAATAAGTGTTTTTAACATTTTTCTGGTAATCTCCTGCTTTTTAAAAAAAATAGAATCGTGGCTATAATTTATTATATATGTAATTTACTTCATTTTTTAAAAACATTTTGACAAACATTACATTTGTCAAATTACGTTTTGACAAACATTTAAAAAACACCCGTAAAGCATTAAATATGATTTTATAAACATTAAAAACTCAATAAGAAATTCTCATAAAAAAGAAGTATTGTTAAAAAAATTTTGAACAGAAAAATCATATTTGCAGGATAAAATATTATTTCTAAATGTTAAACATATATATATATATATATATATATATAATTTTAAGCCGCGGAAAAGTTAAATATCTTGAAAAATATGTTGACGGGAAAGGGTGGCCTTTTTCACGAATAATGACCCATATATATATATACACAAATACACTAGTGTATTAGCAATTTTGCAAAAACTGTTTTGTTGCATTCTTCATGTACGAAATATTTAAAAATTGTTTAAAGAGAAACAAAATGTTCTAAAAGTTGCTATATTATTTACAATGATATCTCTACGTGAATAATATATATCATTTTTATCTGTGTAATATAGATATATATGAGCGATATCTATAGTAATAGTTTTTCCAGTGATATCTAAGGAGCGAGTAATGTCTTCCGTTGCTAAAAGTTATTACAGAGGCAATAATATTTGTCTCAATAATTACAGAGCCGCCATATTAATCACATGATCGTGTGTAATAATCACACAGCCGGCAGTAGTTCTTTTTCGTAAGGGAAAACCTTCATAACATTATTCAGGACAATGACTTTGATAACACATGTGAACATTATTGAAATCGAGGGTGACTCCCTAAATGTATATAATTATTAATATAATTCTGCTTCTCCTACATATATAAATTCACTGGCTACTTACAACACAAAAAGTGTCCATAATGATAAAAATTTTTAATTTGCTGATATGAACCTTTACGAAAAAGAACTACTGGCAGTAATATATTGCGGCAGTGGTACGAAAGAATTACTGGCATTCTGTGTAATTGCCAGTAATATTCTCAATAATTCCTGTAATAATATTCTTGTGTGATTGTCAGTAACATTTATATTACTGACTTTATTTATATGTAATCGGCAGTAGTTCTTTTTGTAAGGGAAAGTGCTTCTGCGTCACAGATGTCACGGTTTTTATAAAATTAAACATGCAGAATCATGCAATTAAAATTGCGAATAATGTTTTCCCATTTGATATGTCTTTACAAATTATTATCACTAATAATCGCAAATATACGCCGCGGCGTATTAAGCGACATATAAACGTGACTAATAGCGGACAGAAAGAGCACATGGCGTATGAGAACAACAAAAAACAAGAAAAAGAAACTTGGAAGAAAGAGATAAAGTGGAAGAAAGAGATAAAAAAGCAAAAAAAAGAAGAAAAAAACCATCGAGCATCCTAGCACGAGAATCTAACCTGAATGCGGAAAGATCCACCTCGCCATTAATTTTGCTTTTTACTAATTAACCTTGCGCGCTTGTACTAATTAGATGCGCGACCGCGCGGAAAAAGCCCTTCTGCGCACAAAGCTGCTCGCGAAGCTGAGTGGAGTTGCTAACAACAATCCGTTTGCCTCATTTATCGAGAATCCGAACCGAGAATACATATCTCTTTCCTTTGCGTATCTATGTCTGTGTGTTGACAACGATGTCAACGAGAGCACACATCAAAAAATTCTTCGACATGGATAGCGGCAGAAATTGATAACGATGCGACGCGCAATGCGTTTGAGAAAAAAAAGCAATTGACAGATCTTATTTTTGCTCTCTACGGCAGCGGTTTTTGATATAAGCGACATAGGAAATACGTTTTGGGTCAAAGTAGAACATAAGTTTTTCTCTTTTTTTTTTTTCTTCATTTTTGGAATATTTGTCTACAAACTGAAAAAGCAGCAATAAAAAATGCAGCGAGAGGCAACGTCAAGCATGGAATTGGTTATTTTGCGTAAGTCCGGAAATATATTTTACATACGCACATATATATATATAAAAGGTGAGTCTGATAAAATGCACGTTTTTTTAAAAAAACGGTTAGAGATAGAAGACAATATCCATTATCAACATTGTAGAATATTAAGAAAGACATACTATGGTGACCTTAAATGACCTTTAAAATTTTTTACTCTGTCAATTAAAAAATTTTTTTTCTTAAATGGAAAGGGATACTTTTGAATTACTCTGTCTATAGTACTCAATGAGCTTAACTTTTATATTAAATAACTTTTATATTTTTTGGAAATTCAACCGTTGTCGAGATATAAACAAAAGTAGACAAAATAAAACATATAGAAAAAATCTTTATTATTACGATAAGTGTTCAAAATATTCATTATGTTATTCCAGACAAGCCTATAATCTTTGTGAAAAGTTTGTTCGGATTTTTTCTAACTCTTGAACGGTTAATTTGCAAAAAATAGTTTTTCTTCTTCTATCATGTTTCCACAAGTGATAGGATGTTGAAGATAAGTTAGCTTTTTTTTACTCTTCTTTTTCCAAGCAAGCCACAAAGATTACATGCATGTCTGGAATAACATAGTAAACATTATGAACACTTATTGTAATAGTAAAAAGATTTTTCTCCATAGTTTTTATTTTGACTAATTTTTGTTTATATCTTGATAACGGTTAAGTTTTCGAAAAATACTTTATTATAAAAGTTATTAAGCTCATTGACAAAGGAGGTTAGACAACTCGGAAATTCTGAAAATTCTGAAACATTGTGTGCAAGTAGAGTAGTTCATTCGTAACACAAAACTATTTTTTGTTCGTACCATATTACGGTTTGAAGAAGTACAATCATTCCTTGAAAAAATGCAGATTTTTTTTGCGGAATACCTTCAGAATTTACGATAAGAGATATCGAAAAACAGTTTGAACATAAAAGTGGCATCTTTTTTTTTTATATTTTTTTGATAATTATTTGTACAAAACTGTACAAATAATTATCAAAAAATCCATGTTTTCCGAGTTATCCTCATCATTATCCTTAAAATTGCATTCTCGTACTTTGTAATTTTATGCACAAATACTTCTTCTCTTTTTAAAGATAACCTCTTTTCATACATCATAATCAATATATATGTTGCATTTTAAAAAAAATTTTTTATATCAAATTTGCACTCGCTTTTTGTACATGCTTTGTTGTTTAACTCTCAGGACTCACACTGGGTTACACTAATCCAAGGCGATTTTCAAATCAAGGCGCGCGTTTTGAAACGTGAAGTAGGTGGAGGGGATTCGGACTGAGAGGGAAAAATCTTTAGGATCTCCTTTATTGATACCTCTTTCGGTGCGATCAATGCTCCTTCAGGAGTCGAAGTAGTTGATGAGAAAGCATGAGTACGAATAAAATTTACCCAGTGTGGATTGTACGTAACAAAACCCAAACTAAAACATAAAAAAACTAAAAATTGAAAAGGTAAGTAAAAATGATTGTATTTTATTTTTAATAATTTTTTATGCATGGGATGCGTTAAGAATAAAGAAAAACAATATACACATATTATTTTTCTATATAATGTGTTTTTTTTCATAAAATATGTGATTTTGTAATAGACGCTTCGCTTTGTACTTTGTATATTCTATCGTAGATATAATTCATAACTATTGAATATAGTAGATTCTTGCTATAAATCCTCTTTCTCTTCCACACGCATACTATTTTCACGCACACTAAGTCACTTTCCTACCATGTCTGCTTGCGCGGAGTCGTGGGGAGTGGCGGCTTTACTCTGCCGTCGCTCAATTTGAACAAGAACAATCAAAAATTGAAAAGAATCGATTTTATGTTTAGCTTATGCGAGGCGGTAGTTAAGCCGTTATTGATTCAACGTTTATCAACACCAACTTTACGTTTACATTTACGATTACAGATAGAAGAGTCTGTCAGCTCAAAAGACTTGCTATAGAAGATCAAGATATTCGTGATTTTCTGACAGACAATAAAATGTCAAGACAGAAAAGATGTAGTTTGTGTCCTTCCCATTCTTAGATAGAAAAACATATTTTAAATGTTTAAAGTGCGACAAACTAATGTGTCATGAACACGTTGCAAAAATTTGTATGAAGTATAGCGTAAGCAGCGTGAAACAATAATACCTATAATAATAATAATAATAATATCAAAAATATAGCAATATTTTTTTGTAATATAAATAAATTACATAAAAAACTTATGGTTTTCTTGTTATTCTATTAATTGATTTTATATCGACCACTTCTATACACAAAAATATATAAAATTCATCATTTTTTTTATTTTTCAAAAACTTTCTGATTTCTTTCATAAATACGTGTTCGTAATTATCATAATCTTGAGCTTTTTTCTTTCAAATAAAAAAAACCGTTTAAATTAGGTAAATCTGTCCAAAGATATGAGCTGCAAAAGTTGTTGAGTTACGTTAATACATTTTCGATAAGGTTAAAAATAGCACTTTTTCAGCTTTTTGAAAAAAATATACTTTGTAGAATAAATCGAAAAACGGATTAAAACATCTTAAAGTATAACTTTTCAGCTTTATATTAACCACCTTATTAAGTAGTTAATCTTTTTTTTTTTTTCACAAATATACAGCTATTTGAAAAGAAAGTAAATTTTGTGAAAAATTTTCAAATTATTTTTTATTTATTGCAAACTATCTCGTTTCCTATAACAAATTAATATTTGTGGCTAATACCATCATAATTTTGAGT
>QVOA01009851.1:0-15253 GCA_014825685.1 Pseudomyrmex cubaensis | reverse complement strand
ATATATATATATATATATATATATATATATATATATATATATATATATATATTTATATATATATATATATATTTATATACATACATAATTTTTTTTGTTTTTTTGGTTTGTTTTAAAGCTTGTTTAGAGTAGTACATTTCAGAAAAAAATTGCTCGAGATAGAAGTATATACTTATTGAAAAGAGAAAAGAAAGAAAAAAAAAAAACGTATACCACAGAAAGTAACAAACGTACGTACTTAATTTTTTAATCACCGCAGCAACATATTTAGTCATTCAAATAAAAAAAAACGAGAATAAAAACACGGAAAAAATCGCAATATATTGGCTGTTAGTATTTGAAATAAAAGTGGCGTTTAAAAGAGAGAAAGTTTGGATGTAAATTTTTATGTGCGATAAAATTGATCTTATACAAGTTTTGCAAAAATGCATTTCTTTGTTAAATAAATCCTGACGTATCATCTGCAACCATTATCTCTACGTATTAATTCCCATCCACAAACTCTATCTTGAAAAACTAATGGTGAAAACTGAACGTTAGTTCGTGATATTTTTATAGCATACGTACTAAACAGAAAAAAGAACTGCTAACCACAATAGTTACCAACAAGCAAAGTCTATCCGCTTTTTGGATAGTTATTATTATTAAATTGATTATAAATCTATACTTACGCGAGCTCTACTCACCAAGAAAATATTTTTAATAATGTTATATATATATATATAACGTTGAGCGATAATTGAAGATTATAGAACTAAACCAAAAATAAAAGTAAACATCTTTATCAATATGATTTAATATTTAATAGCGATTGATTCTGTTTGCTGAGTCAATAGCGGTCAAATTACAAAAACCGCTCAATTAAAAGTAAAAAACGATAATAAACATTGTCTGCAAGGTGATATAGAACAAAAGTTAAAAATTTTTTTACAGTAAACAAGTTCTTTTAAAACACTTTAAACACTTGTTTTAAGAAAAAAATTTTAAATAAACTTTCTGTTGAATTTATTTTCTCAAATTGTTTGATATTCTTTGAAACTTCATTGCATTCGTTAGTATTCTTATTTTTAATAAAATCTGACACAACGCAAAGTTGACAAATCACTGAACGGAAAGAAATCGATGATTTAGCAAACCTTTATTCAAAGCATCGTTCTTATTGAGAATTCGTCGATCGTCAGCAATTGAATTTCGAAGAATGCGTATTACTAACAGACGAGATATAATAACAAAACAGCACGTGTACGACTGATCATTCACGTAAGTGATACTGTTGATCGTAGAAGCAACTAAATCACTACGACTATAATATGCGAAAAGGAAAATGTCTGCGACCAAGAGACCATTGCCGTTATTTTTGGATTGCATCAGTAGCGTTGCAAGAGAGATAAAATTTTATCGTACCTCTTCTGGTAGACGGAGAGAAAGACGAATCCAACCAACTACTGTGGCGGAAACCAGAGAGAGAGAGAGAGAGAGAGAGAGAGAGAGAGAGAGAGAGAGAGAGAGAGAGAAAGATACTTTATATTGAAAAAACCTAGATAATCTAACTCCAAAAAAATACAAATCATTAAGTGAACAAGCTCGAATCTAATAAAGACGAAGCCAATATTATCTAAATGAAAAGTTGAATAAAGGCTAATTGAAGAAATAAAGTTGGTTTTTAACAGAGATAATATAATTAACGCTACTCATTATATAAAAACATTAATTTTTTGAAAAATATTTTACTTTATTGAATTCTTCGTGTGCGTGTGTGTGTGTGTGTGTAAAAATCCACAAGAAAATTTTAATTTATTGAAGAATATTTACTTATAATTAATTAAAATATTTGCCTTTGCTAGAATTTAAATAAAAATGGAAAACGTCTCGTTTACCTTCCTTAATGGACATTTTTATAAATACAAATTTGTGAAAAAAATATCTGATATATTTTATATTTTGACTTAGCTAATTAAGAACATAAATCAAAATTGATTGTATCTTGAACACGTAAATAAACACGTTGCAATTATAACACAAACACGTAATTATCTCCATATGTTTTCTCGCGATTCTATCAATAAAATAAATATAAAATATTACGTGAACTACTTTTGACTACTCAAACGCGTAAGAATACTTTGCACAATAAGAATATGAGTTTGGCTATATCCTGAAGTATCATTCTGTACAAAAGCACCTTAGTGCAAAATAAAAAGTTTTTATTAAATCACATTTTAATGAAATATAACAATTTTCAATGAATATATTTCAAGTATTTGCGCAAATATATTTAGTCGTAAACGAAAAATATAAAATCCTTTTGACAGCCTTTATTCAAGTTTCTTTTGGAAACTTATTTCTCGTTTTGCAAGTTTTCTTGTTTTACGTTTTTTTTATGATTATTATTTGTACTGAATATTAGTACTAAAATATCTCGAATATTAGTACTAAATAGAAAATAGGACAGTCAAAATAGAAAGAAGTAATATACGGCTGGTGTAATCACCTGCGTATTTCTAGCTTGCAGTTAAATGAGTATCATCTATTGCAAAACTGAAGGACTAAACTGAACACCTTGAAGAGTAAGCAAAAACTGAGAAACTTGAGATCTACTATGCATGGAAATCAATTTCAAGTTAAAGCTAAACTATGGCACAGCACATCGAATCTCAAGCGCGAAAATCTTTCTCTGTTCCTCTTCTCATAGATAGAAACTCGTACTTATATGCTTCCAATGTGTATATTTTTTATATAACGTCGTTTTAAACTGCTAAGCCTTAATCGAGAGGCAATGCACGTGCAGCGCGTATAAATTAATGTGGTAAAAATGGTACTCGTAAAATAATCTCGAAATAATCTAACATGCACAAAGTTGCTTTCCGAAATCTAAATTTTTGTAGAAAGCACATAATGTAACGTAATTATATTACTATTATTATGTTGTCGTTATTATTATTATTATTATTATTATTATTATTATTATTATTATTATTATTATTATTAAGTCCAATAAACGACACGTAGAAGTCTCAAAAATTAAGAATGGAAAATTTTAGTAAATAATAAAAATATAAGTTGTTCGTTAATTAAATATTTACAAGATACTTTTATTTTTCTTTTTAGTTTTGCAAATAAAACATAATTTAATTAATAAAAATTCTTTGATGAACTAAAAAATAATTACATCATTGTCAATATATATATGTGTATATATATATATATTATGTGTGATGTTCACATACATATGTATAAATTGCATAAAAAAATAAAGTATAAAATTTCTATCCTATCTGTTTATATGTAAGGACTTCGTGAATGCCAGTTTTTTAGAATATTAAGTATTGTATTATAACAAAAAAAACTGTTTATGTAAGTCATGTATATATAGAAACGTTAGTTTGTAGAATGTAACAGTGAAAAAAAGAAACTTATTTTCTTAACACACAGGGAAGATTAAGTAACAGTATCAACTGTTAGTCTAAAATACCCTGTATAATTTCAATTTATTTTTATCTAGTATTTCAACTTTATCTAGTATTTTTCTTAATCTTTCAACAACGGAATTAGGATCATTTTTGACTCATGAATTGATTCTTTATTAGCCACATTAAACACACAATAAAAATTGTTTGCAGAGAATAGAACTCTTCTATATTATAGAGTCAATAATGGTCCCAAGTCTGCTATCAGAGAGTTCAACTGTGATTTGTAAACTTTGAAAAAACATATTGTAATGGAACGATCAATGATCAAAAATGGAATTTGCGAGAGTAAAATCCAATATATTATTGGATGTCATTTTAGTAAAAGTAGTTGTATATATATATATATATATATATATATAAATTAAGAAATAAAATAAAAACTTCCTATAAGAATGTGACTATAAAAATAATAATTACTCAGAGATTGTTTATATCAACTTTGCTTGCTATTCTCTTTGAATTATTTCAATTGCGCATACAAGAAATATGCTTAATTAAGACAAAAATATGTAAATTTGTGTTTCACGATTTTTTTGTAATTATTGAATTTGTTAAGACTCGTAACGTTTTATCAAGCAGTAAATATTTATAAGTATACACAAGTAGGAAGATTGCTTGTGTCACAGACTTGAAAACTATATACCAAAGAACAAAAGTCTGAAATGCTAACTCTTTTTTCACACTAACGCGCTTTCTTATTTTCAAGATTGAGTGGAGACTAATTTTTAAAACATATCCGAGCAATTTATCACATATTCCCTCTATGTAAAAAAAGACGAATATTCTTTAAAATAGTTTTAAATGGTTTGCTAAGAGTCACTTTTCGAAATTGTCAAGTTTTTCGTCGACAGTTTCGTATTTTCTATTCCAAATTGTTAAGAGATATATCGAGAAAAGAGATACCTAATTTTTCTCCAGAAAACAGCATCAATCTATAATTTGTTCACTTTTTGAGTAATGTTTATTTTGAAAAATGTTGCAACAAAATGTTAACAACACAACTAAGTTATTTTATATATATAAAATATATTATATATATATATATAAAACTTTATATATATTTTATATATATTTTACATATATAAAGTTGTGATTTTTACTATATAAAAGACTTAAATCTATTTGTGTAACGAGTAACTCTAGCTCGCTTTTGCGAAAATAATTTTTATTTTCTCTCTCGACTCAGATGATGACATCAGCAAAACTGCTCAAATCCTATTATAGTTATTAAGTTAATAAATCTCATTGTTTATTGCAGTACTCAATTACCTTTTATATTATAACCTTTTCTTCTTTCCTATAGTATACTCCATTTCAAATATAATTTATCATAAATTGCTTTGAAGTATCGGGATTAGCATAACAATGTTTAAAAAAATGAAAGAGAAAGTAAAAATGTGTAAAGAAAACTCGTGGATATAAATCAGAATAAGATAAATTATATAAATTTTCTATGTAACTAATAAATAAACGCGCATATATATTACGAGCGATTTAATTTGTTTATTGTGTTGAATTAATTAATTAATTAAAACACGATAACAGATATAAGAATTAATTGCTTTGAAAATTTTCTTTATCATTTTCTACAACATATAATTTAATAATAAAATATATAAAATAAATTCTATTCTTTTTTTAAGATGATAATATATCTCGCACGATATCACGCAAAACTTTTTCATACGTAAATTTCCATTTGCAATAAAAAAAATTGTATTAGCACATACCTTTTCCTGTGTCCGATTCCACACGATTACGTTGTGACCACTGTTGATCAAATTTTTCACAATGCCACTACCCATGATGCCGAGTCCAAGAAAACCAAATTTGAGATTAGATGGAAGAATATTTTTATCTTTGAGAGTTTGCGACATAGTTTCAACATCAAGCGGCGGCGTAACCTGAAGAAAAAAGTAACGAGAGTTATAGGGATGTCACAAGAAGCTCATCGATCTGAAATGGTCAAAAAAAGAGAAATTTCAAATATAGTAGTATTGAAAATAAAATATATTGTCGTTTATTTAAATTTACTATTTTGAACTTTTACAAATGTTCAAAAGAAAATGTTTTGTTTGAAAATAGAATCACGGAACCAACAGGTGGTAAAAGAATCGTCAGGCGGCTAACTACGGCACTGTCATAGAACATTAGAGTGTACAGGATGTTTTCCGCGTATGCTCTGTGATCATCAGTCTGTGACATCGGACGGTAAAGACTTAACCAAACTACATATGTAGAACGCTCTCCATGTGCAACGCTCTCCATGTATATCTTTATACTTCTCATAATATATAGTTCTCGTGCATATTGAAAAAATAAATCATTGATACTTACAGGTCTGGCTATATTTGCTGGTCTATTCAAAAGCGAGCCTGTTTTTCTAGTTGGAGAAGAATGATTTACTGTAGGACTGATACTGCCGAGTCTGTTGCTATTGCTAGCATTTGATTCTCTACGCTGCTTTTTAGCAGGTCGTCGTTCACTTGTATTGTTGTCATTTATCCGCTTAGGTGGTTTTGTTGTTTCCTGTGATAATTTTTCAATTTATATATAATAGATACAATTAAAATATTCAATTTTAATCTTTGTAGAAATACAAAACAAATACACACACACACACACACACACACACATGTACAAAATATTGATTTTTAACCTTGCGTGGTTTAGATGCTTTTATAACAGGCTTTTTTTCAGCAGCTATAGTTTCTTCTTTAAGTTTGTCAAACAAAGAATCTGGATCCAACCCATCATCAAACACCTAAATGTATATAAAAACTTCAATCATCTTTGATATTAATAGACAAATAAAAAAAATACATAAAGAGATATATATTTATATATTTTTTAATTTTATAATATAAAAAATGTTTATTTTATATAGAATTTATATAATGTGTTTATTAGTCACACTTTAATTCATTAATAATTGATGATCGTTAAAACACATGTAAAAGATATTGCAAATACATATTAAATTTTAAATACATAAATACAACTTACCTCTCCTTTGGCAATAAAATCTTCTATAGCTTCTACAGCATCTTTAAATGCGCCAGACTTGCTGGACTTTACCAGAGTATCTTTATATTCTTGATATGGTTTAATGTGGGATTCTTCTATCCATGCACTATAAAACAATTATTATTGAAGAATTTATTGGGGAATAATTATTAGTGTGATTCTACAAATAAGGATAAACAATCTGTAAATAGAACTTACTAATTGTTTGTCCCGAAGAAGAAAATACACTGTACTGGTCCCTTTTTTGTATTGGCAGGCTTCTTTAAATCCTTTGAAGGAACTGATACCTTTGAATATCATTATAAAATTATTATATAGTAATTATTGTATAGTTACTATACAATTTAATTTGTAACATATTAATAAAAATAACATTGTTGGTAATTTTTAAATAAATTATTTTATAACTTAGGTAAAAAGTAATATTATCAATAACAATATCCTTAAATATATGAAGAAAATAAATAGATGATTGTTCAAAATTTTATTCTAACACAGTACACAAATCATCTATAAATTTCAATATGCTTTTTTTTTTTCGATATTATTTTTTTGTTTTATATACTTTTCCATTGCTAAACAGAAAATATATAAAAATACAGAGCATATCTTGCTATAATCTGTACACAATCCTGGCGAGTGCACTCCGATGAACAGAGAAGTCAATATTCCAAACTTATTATTACTACTATTTGAGATTTAAAAAAACTTACGTTTCGTTTCTTTTATCTTTGTTCCTCAAAAGTCCAGATACTAATTTATTTCTAAATGTGAAAAATGTAAATATAAATCGCGGATAATTGGAACCGTTCGCGCAATATGACGCTTGACGTCACGCGCGTTTCCACCAATTAAAAAATACGCGACAGATTACGCGGGATCAATTCTCAAAGTCTCCACCGATAGTGGACATCAGTCTTCCGGTATTTCGTCGAATTTATCGCGACAACAAGCTTTCAATATCACGCCAAAGTGGAGGAGAAATACTTGCGCAGAGAGAGAGGAAGAGAATTCAAGGGGAACGGAATTTAGGTTATATTTTCTTAGTTTGCGCGCCAATTTGAATTCGAAGGCCGGGTGTGGCGGGAGATGGCAACGCACGATGCGATGCGGATTGCAGCCAGTGGCGTCGACAGCTGCTGCGTTGCGGACGTTGTCAGCGAACGTCGGCGACGCGGAACACACGTACAAGCCGGACGACGTAAAATCCGCTTAGTGTACGACGCGCGGGTAACTTTGCTCCATGATGCGCGCGCGCACGCATGAAAAGAAGAGCGCGAGCCCGCCTTACGACGTTTACGGACGAAAAGAAAGATAGAAGAAAAGGCGCACTACTTACCCGGCCGGGCCACGGCGAGAATCCCTTCATTTTCGCCCTGAAAGCCAGAAATAGACCAGTTGGAATTAATACACAAACACCAAAGTAACGCGACAACATTGTACACACTCATAATACACACCATACTAGATCACCCAGTTTGAATACCTCCGACATCGCGAAATCAAGATTGAATCAACCTACTTCTGCAACAGTCAGCGTGCGACTGACTGACGAGCATAGCGTCGCTTATCCGCGACGTGTGCCAATCGCCTCACCCCGCGCTGTCCTCGTCTATAGTTCAGGAGGCTAGTCAAGTGAGAGATTGTTTCACGGCTCGACAAAATTTCCGAGGTTTCTGACGTATAGAGTATCAACAATAATGTTTGCACTGTTCGCAATTAAGAGATCATACTTGTATTGTTATTTTATTAAAAAAACGAGAAGAAAACATTTTAAATGTAAACGTCTCACTTCCGTTGAAGAGCGCAGTCTCTGGTGGCTGTATTCCCGTCCTCAAGACTCATTTGCAATGTACTGTCATCAATTCTGCAACTGGTAAAACCGTTTTAATAACAACCGTTTTCACGAAACTAACCAATCATAAGTATTCCTGTAAAGAATGGAATGACTGTGATTGGCCGGTTTCATAACTTCGGTTGTTATTAAAACGGTTTTACCAGTGCGTGTAAACGTAGTCTGTGTTCAAATAAAAAGTTTGTCAGGTTTGTGACATAAATTATCGTTGAAAAATGCGATTAAATTAAAATAACAATAATTATTGTTTTTGAGTTCTAATACCGTCGAGAAGAATTTGCAAAGAAGTAAGCAGGATCTGCCAGATAATCTGCTGGATTTGCGATGTGAAAAGCGATTTAAAGGTCGTTCTACATAAAACGCAGACGCGGATTGCAAGTCGCAAGTGGAATTGACTAATTACGTTGGTCAATTGGTTTATTGATCAATGTGATTGAACGATCTTAAGGAATTCTTACATATAGCCGATTGAAAATGACTGCGTTCAGCAGAACAATTGCTAAGTTGTCGTTTTGTCAACACTCAATGTTGACCTTTTGGTTCCAAAAGTAATAGCCAATCACGTTCGATTGTTATAAAGCAGTTTATTCTGCTGAACACAGCAAATGATAGACGTGCGATTAGTCAATTGTGAATCGTCACGTCAATTACGACTTACCAGCTGTCTGTCCGTATCTGTCAGCCATCGATTATAAACGTTTTTTGCCGTTTAGAAGAGCAACGTTTTGCGTTTTGTAAACTTGTGCCGTTCTCTCTCTTCTGTGCCGTACTCATAATATCATCAGCGATACTGTTTCTCAGCTGCCTCGTACAAACCCAACCAGAGATAGACAATAATATTTGTCACAACATGGTACGTCCGCTGACACCCCGTGACAGAGGAGAGGAGGAGGTCATGAATAGTTTCATTCACCAAATCTTTTTCGAACAATTACTCTTTCTCTTGCCAAAATATTCGAAAATATATTTTTCGTTACTTCGCGGGAACATCACGTCAATTCGTGCTTCGCTTGGCGAAAATGTGTCTCTCACGATCGTCAATATTTTCTTGCACAACTGACAAGTTCGCGCATTTACGTCATTACTGTGTTTTCGATATCATTATGTTGTGTTTTTACTAAAAACTGTGAATCAAAAGTTCCATTTATCTCTTGACGTTATCTAAGAAAACATATATATTTGGATTTAATAAAAACGTGTATCAGTTGTTTTTGAAAACAAATATTTGGCAGCCACACAATTTCTAAATTGTATATATTAAGGTCTATTTTCTATGTTGCTTTATAGCCACCTCAGACAAGTGGGGAAACTAACAGTGGGGAGAGTACCAATAGTGAACCATCAAATCAGAACGAAATTCCAACAGTTACTGTAGCTATGCCCTTTATACATGTCGGCATACATGGTCATTCCAGTAATAATACTGGTTCATATGCTACAACAGCAAATCAAATGGTAATGTAACCTAACATATGTGGAACAATAACAATACTAATAATAACTTAAATAATTTTCAAGATATTAAAATTATGTTTATAGACTGAAGGTGAAGAACTTCCACCACCAAAGCCAGATTTTACTGCACCACCTCCTTATGAAATTGCTACCAAATTGCCTAGTTATGAAGAGGTGCAACGTGAAAAGACTCTGCAAGGCGAGCCCCAGCCTCAAGTACATATGGTATATAATTTATATAATATATCACATATAATTTATATACATATATATATATATATACACATACTATATATAATATTTTGAATTATATAGTTTTTAAATTATATAAATTTAATTTTTTTGTATATTTTGATTTATTATAAATGTTACAAATTAAATATTTTGCAGTCAGGGAATATTAGATCACCGCAACAACCTTTGACAATATTGGCTATAGACACAGAAGCTGCAGAAGGAGATCCAGAGAGTGGTTTACTTGGAACAGATTTTATGTTTTTCACAGCATTTCTTGGTAACATATTTTTATTATTCTCTAACTTTTGATCTTTTTTAAAGCTACAAATAATTAATTTGTGTGCCTAATGTATTATCTCTTTTTGTAGTCGCATTTTTGTTCAACTGGATTGGATTTCTTTTACTAATGTGTTTCTGCCATACTATTGCCTCTCGATATGGTGCATTAGCTGGTTTCGGATTGTCTTTAACAAAGTGGACACTCATTGTCAAGCATTCCACCGATCTTGCTTCGCGAGAGAACTCATGGTTATGGTGGTTGATAATGGCATTTGGTTTGTATAATTATGCAGAATGTTTAAAAAGAATACTTTAATTTCGCAGTTTTATTCGAATTGCAAAATGACTATTGTTTCAGGAGTTCTAATCTGTGTACGTTCCATTATTCAATATCTGAATATCAAACGCGGTTGGCGACTATTATCCGGCAGCGCACAGGAGCGTTTACTGTTTTTCTATTAAAATCGATTCAATCTGCACTTTATTCACCTTGGCTTCAGAGCAAACAACATTTCTATATGGGATCGTATATTTGTATAATATATAACCGATATCCTTGTGAGAAAGAGCATCATCATGTAGACCATAATATCTATCATTAATTGTGTATCTATATAGAAAAAGAAACAAGAATTTTAGAATTCAATTTGCCAAATTCACTATATTTAAAACAGATAATGCGGATGACAAACAAAGAAGCTTGAATTTTTGCACTTATACACTGACTCACAAATACTGTTTTGTGATGTTCTATAAAGTAGATGGAAAATAGAATTGTACATTTTTATTGCTCAAAATAATATAAACAAATGCTTTAAAATCGATGAATCTATTCATTTTTTGCGTTGTTCATTCAAATACAAATGAAATACATGGAGTGTATGTCAGTATGCAATTTATGCAAAATCGTCGTATTTAAGTGAGTTAAAGTGAGTCGTACGAAGAAACAAAGTATACAATTCGTTACTATTATCAGAGAAAATAAAGGACAGAAGTTCTGATAGTATACAAGTCATTCTAGCAATGTGTATGTGTGTATATATATATATATATATATATATATATATAGAGAGAGAGAGAGCTTCTAGAGATTTGATTACTTACTATAAACATATGAATAAATATATGATAAGTGTATTGATAGTTATTGCTTGTTTATAGTATTATATAATTTATATATATATACATTATATATCATATAAAGCGAATTCTTATTGAATTATGAGATAAAAATTATTATTATTATTATATATATATATATATATATATATATGTGTGTGTGTGTGTGTGTGTGTATATATATATATATATAATATATAATATATATATGTATTTAAAATTTATTATATTACAAAATGATAGGTGTGCGATTATATGTTATTTTATGAAAACTTTCATTGTTATATTTATTCTAACGATAAAAAGAAAAAAAAACAGATATCCAAAATATTGTTCCTTCTTCCTCGTTTTACCTTCAAAATTAGAAAACACAAAATTGTACGAAGTGCAGTATACACACCTCCAAACATACAGTTCTTACGAATTGATTTGTGCATCTTTTTACAAATATTAAGTCTTTACACAATATGTTTTCCAATAAACATTTTGCAAATACAATCAATGAATAAACTTATTTATCAACGAAAATACTGTTATCATTTGGTCATACATTTTAATTAATAATTACTAAATGTGTCAGTATTAAGATTATATATATGTTGATTTCAATTTATAGTTTGGATTTTTACAATCGTGAGTTACATTAATTTTTCTAAAAAAATCTTGCAGTATATAAACTAGTGTTTAATACACAATTGATGTCTTGGTCCCATGGTGTAATGGTTAGCACTCTGGACTCTGAATCCAGCGATCCGAGTTCAAATCTCGGTGGGACCTTGTTATTCTTTTTTTTTTTTTCTTGTTATTTTTCTCAATTTTAAAAATTTAGAAGTTTTAATTTTTTATGCATAAAAAAGTTCGATTATGTATCTCGCATAATAGTATTATAAGATAAAATTTTGTTTCTCGCGCCTTGTTTTTAAAAAACAATACAAAGTATAACAAAAGAAACAACTTATTGTCACAAACCAATTATTATGTTTTATTTAAATAATAATGCGTGGTTATTGATGTAAATTTAAAGATTATTCATATTTCTTTTTTTGTATAACAATTTAAATTAAAATGTTTTAATTTAAATTTATTATAGGATTTTTACGTAGAGTGTGTAACTCACGTCCGAGTATTCTTATAGATACAGGTGGATTTCTACATTAAAACAATGTTTTTTACATATCAATATAGTCATAAAATTTAAAATCATTCAAAATAATCAATCAATCATGTTGATTGTTCACAAAAATAACTCGAAACTGCTTAGTGTTGTGCAATACATATACATTAATACATACATACTTACATAGGTATGCAGTGCGTGCACAGGCAGGAGCAGATGCGTTTATTGCATCATAATATCTCAATAATATCTTAAACAATGAAAAGTACAATTTTATATGTAAAGACATTACCGTTCCTGTTTGTACATATATACGAACCAATATATATTATTATCTAAGCTGGTATACATTACGATTACAATTAGTAGAGTTTATATATTTAAATATAATCTCACTAATCACAGCATAAAGTTTTTCTTGCCGATTATATATTACAGAAAACATGAAAAGCTTTGGGGAATACAACAAAATTGATCATATTACATCCGACAAAGATAATCCCGTAGTTTTTTTGGATGTTGCAGTTGACAGCGAAAAAGGTATGTCGCCCGCGAGGTTATAAATACTATGTACGTACGCAGATAATAGTGAAACTCATAGTTTTATGTTTGCTCATATTTATAGTCGGAAGAATTGTTATAGAATTATTTAAGAAAGTTGTGCCACGAACTGCCGAAAATTTTCGTGCATTATGCACCGGCGAAAAAGGAGCCGGTATAAAAGCCAAAAAATTACACTACAAAGGAAGTATTTTTCACAAGCGTAAGCATTTTTGAAACTTTGAATCTATAATCTTGTATTAATTAACAGAAATTTTCAAGTCACACATAGTAATGTAAAAAAGCAGGTAATAGCAATTGATTGTCATACAACTTGATTTTATAGTCATCTCACAGTTTATGATCCAAGGAGGAGATATTGTTAATTATGATGGTACCAGTGGAGAAAGTATTTATGGTTCACATTTTGAGGATGAGAATTTTATATATAAACATCGAGAACCTGGACTACTAAGTATGGTAAATGAAGGACAGCCAAATTCCAATAGTTCTCAATTTATCATCACTGTTCAACCTTCCACACATTTGGATAACACTAATGTTGTATTTGGAAAAATAATAAAAGGCATGGGTGCTGTATTAGAAATCACTAAAGTACAGACTGTGAAGGATATTCCAGTCCAAGTAAGACTGTCTGTCTCTTAAACATAAGAGTAATAATTCTTGCACTCTTTAACAATTAACTAGATTGATCCACTGGTTTGTTTAGAAAATAAGTATAGTTGATTGTGGAGAACTAAAAAGAGATGAAAGTTGGGGATTGGAAGAAAATGATGGATCCGAAGATGTTTACACATCATGGCCTGAAGACTGGGATTATTCCTCCCATGTTGAGAAGCTCAGTGTAAATCGACTGTTTGTTATTATATATTCATAAGTTATAAAGACTATAACTTCAGATACTATTTTATATTAAATTTTCATAATATAGCACAAATATATGGAGGAAGTCATAAGGAAGATAAAAAACTCTGGAAATGACTATTTTTTTAAGAAGAATTTTGTTGACGCTGCCAGAAAATACAAGAAAGCATTACGCTATTATCGTTGGATGAGCGCACAGCAAAACATGTCTGATACATTGTATACTTCATTGGCAGATCTTAAACCAATTCTGTTACTGAATTTAGCTGCTGTACAATTAAAGCAAAACAAGCCTCGTGAGGCCATAGATCTTTGTAACGAGGTGAGTAATATCTTATGAGAACATTAATGTTGTTTCACATACCAATCTTTTATTCAGGTTCTACAATTGGACAGTACTAATAGCAAAGCATTATTTCGACGAGGCCAAGCCTATGTTAATTTGAGTGAATTTAAGTTAGGACTAGCAGATTTGCAGCGAGCACTTGAAGCATGTCCTAATAACAAAGATATTATACGAGAAATAAGAAAATTAAAACAGATGGAAAACTCTTATTTAGAAATTGAGAAAGCAACATGTCAAAAAATGTTTAATTGAAAATACGCTTGTATATTTGTTTGAATATAGTAATATACGGCAGTCTTTATTTAAGACAAGAAATCAAGTTTTATATAATTTTATATACACGTAAATGTATAAGATTTCTAGATAGTAAAGGTCGTAATCAAAAATGCATCAAAAAGCATGCTTTTTTAATGATGTGGTAGTCATGTACTAACTATATCATTTGCAATCAATGTATCATATATTTATCGATAAAAATGAACAAACATAAAGATATCTAGTAATCAAGTGTTTATTGTGTATCTCTTTATATATGTATAAATGCTTGAAAACAAATGTCCAGACAGAAAAAGAAATATCTCAGGAATATTTAATATTTGTGATAGATAATATATATAACATGGTCTGAGTGTATAATTTTTAAAACTTTTTAATATAAAAACAATTGTAAATAATATTTGAAATAAGAGCATATATATATCTTTTGGTATGTTGTTAAAAAACATGAGAAATAAATGTAATATCACAGCTGTTTCTTTTTTATTTTTGTCTCACGAATGAATATAATGAATATTTTTTGTTATTAAGAAATTCTGTATATATAATACATATATATATATATGTATAATTACACAATAAAAACATAAATTTATATTTTTCGAAAAATATACATATACATATATATATATATATGTATATGTATA
>QVOA01009844.1:0-80237 GCA_014825685.1 Pseudomyrmex cubaensis | reverse complement strand
TATAGCTTATCTCGAAAGCTTTCCAAAACACTATAATAAAACATTTTTTCATTAAGTACTTTTTGAGTTATAAAGGTTTGAAATTAACAGCCCGTTTTATGGGATCTACAGTTTTGACTCCAGTACTTGGCTAATTGCGGCGATTGTCTATGTTTTTTATTTATACAGAAAAAAGATTTATGTAATAAATAGTTTGTATATTTGGATAGTTTTTATGTACTTGGCGTATGATTTTGTCTTTTTTAAAGACTTTTTTTAGGGTATAACTACCTAGTTCTTCTTCTTGTAAATCATTAATAAAAATCTTTTTCGGTTTAGCATAACCCACACTTGTATAAATCGTATTTTTACATATGTACTTTTCTGGAATTTTCTTACAATATCGCATTAATGTACGATTTTTAGTTTACTTTAAATAATAATGCAGCCTGTTGCATTGACAAAGTGTTTGTTAAAGTTATAACGCGACGCATCCTACGCACGGCGATTACTTCCTCACGCATACTCACCGTGTGACAACTTACCCCGTCTCATTTAAGTCACCTTACTCCAAACGTTTATTTTAAATAAAAGATATTATATTTATAAATTGCGATGCGATAAAAATTAAATAAATAAAGGAAATCTTACTAAAAACTAACAGATTTTTTACACCTAAGATAAAATTGCAATTAGAAACTTTAAAATTAATAAAATTACTAAACAATCGAGATTAGAAAAATCTATTTGCCATGTCCAGTTTTACAAAAGTGTTCGCAAGTATTATATCATGGTTTTAAAAAAAGCTATTTTGTACACAATAGTAGCAACTTACAATATAAAGAAGATCACTTTCCAAGATTTAAAAAGCAAAATTTAATAAGCAAGATTTAATAACCAAGATAATAGCCGTTTGACAAGTAATCCCGCGTCAAAACTAACCCCGGTCTCTTCTATACTACCATTTAAATTTAAAGAATTAAGGAAATGATTTGGAAACTAAAACTGAATTTTTTAATAAAAATACAGCCTCACTTATAATTTTGCCATAATGATTTATTTTACTACTAATTTCGATTACATGATGATATAGTGCTGAATATTACAATTGTCTTTTTATATGTGCCTATACACAATTAACGTAGAAAGTAAGCATACATGTATGTTTTTACACAATCGAAATTCATTGTCCAATACTAAGATAACAATATATAATAAAATGTTTTTGTAAGAGATGTAATCATGCTACATTATTATTATATTATTTATGTAATATTATGTATTTTGCTACATATATAATATATTCAATATATTTATTGAATACATATAATACGTTAAATATTTTATATGTGTAACTTCCTTTACAAATATACATAATACATTTAAATATAATAAGAATGAATGATGACCGGGCGAGAAAGTCACTAATGTATAGATGTGGGCCAATAAGAAATAGTATACAAGTTGTTCGTGTATACTATAATGCATAACTGTTTATTTCGAGTTAAACGAGTTTTGATTTTGATTTAGGTTTTCTCAGTGATAGAATATTTCTGAGAAGTTGTTACAAAACTTACTACATAAGTTTACCACAAAAAATTATTTACTAAACATAATATTTACCGATTGGTAACTCACATCTGTACATTATTAACAGTTAAATATATATATAATTCAATATGTGTATAATGTATTAAAATGTAAAAGTAATATTATATTATTATATTATTTACATATTATATTTACGTTTTACAGATTGTCAAAAAATTTAATCTTTTACGATATTAAGATCTAAAAACTTTTCTGTACAATATTAAGATCTATAAATGTTATCAAACTATATTAAATGTTTTTTGCACTTAAAATCACAGTTTTGTATATAAGCAATAAGCATGCATATTTGGTGACTATATCTATCATATAAAGGGACTTCTATGTATTGTTTCAGTATAGTCTTTTAGTTTGTGCCATAATATGTACATCCATGGACAATAATTATATTCACATTTTTGTACATGTTGCTTTCCACAGTTTTCTCTAATGTGGCAAGAAACTGGAATTTTCAATTTGTAATCTTTTGTACGTTTCACATTTTTATGTTGAGTGGTGTTTTTTATGTGCTTCTAACTTCTTCAGTGTACTAAACTCTCGATCGCACACCTTCGAAAAAATATATGATACACTTATACGAATATAATGAGAAAATTAATAAGAACATAGAGCTAAGTGTTGAATATACGTGCTAAATAGTTAGTGTAAATTTTTACATTAGAATTATAATACAAATCAGTTCGAAAATCTGCGTCGATAGCTTAATGTATATCTTATATATAACCAATATTTTTTTTGCCTGTGTAATTTAAAAATCAATTTAAGAAAAACTTCTTGACCAGAACTCGAACTTGCATTTACTCGCACTTGTTTTTTAAAACAATTTGTCAAAATTATATTTTTTGAATTTTATATGTAAGAAACAGTAGTTTTTATAGAATTATATGTGGATTAGATGTGGTTTTGTATGATCGTGTAAAACTGTAAATCAATCGGATATGATTTTATGTGATCGTGTAAAATCGGATTCAACATGTAAAAGTTTGCATGAATTTTTTGTTTTTTTGTTTTTTTGTCTTTTTGTTTTTTTGTTTTTTTGTTTTTTTTTTTTTTTTGTTTTTTTTATAGAATCATACAAAACCACATACGACTCACATAAAATCCTGTATGAATTTTTATTTGTTCTCGAGTTCTACAATTTTGATATATATGTCTTTCTCTATCTGTAACTAATTTTGAAAAAACAATGCTGAATATTTTATTAGACTCCGTCTATATATACACACATTTATATATATATATATATATATATATATATTTTATATACTGTTACGTCCTGAACTCCACGGTTCCCTTCTATTTGCAATGAATAATAATTAACCTTACATAGCTCTTAAAACAAAGCATAACTTGCTCTATAGTAACTATATATAGTAACTATATAGTAGTATATAGTTACTATATAGTTACTATAATTTTTTTAAAATAGTTTCATCTAGCGCCCGGACGGAGAGGCGAGAGCTTGGTGAGATTAAATAAATAATTATTGACCCGAATCAAATCTCCGATCATAAATAATTTCAGCCGAAGGACTGAATCGCATAAACAAATTTGATTGCACTCACGAAAGAAATAACGAACAGTAAGCTCTCACCCACGAATCACGCGCTCGCCATAGCCCTCGCCGCTTCAAAGGGACCGCCATAAAACTCGAGAGGCGAAAGATCGCCGCACGATAATCTAAACACGTTAATGTAAACAAGATGTGACACACGCCGACACCTAAATCTAAACAATTGATGACCCTATCGACTCGGAATTCGAGCGCGGGTGGAGTTGCTCGTCTCCGAGGGACCCACGAATGATAGATCGATAATTCGGTAAAGGTCAAGGAAGGGATAATTAATGATAAATCAAATAATAAAGATTAAGAAATCTCCACCCCCTAATCCTCGGATAAAAACCCCGGATCCTGGATCCCGAGCGCAGTTCGCCGAGCATTTTTTCTTTGGACAGTCTGTTGAGTTATCCGTATAGTCTTTGCATTAGCAAATTTCAACTTAGAATTTCAACTTAAAATTTCAACTTAGAATTTTACTTAGAATTTCACTTAGAATTTTTACTTAGAATTTTGATCTCATTGTTCGGGTATCTCGAATCCATCGATTCCGCGAGTCGAGATCAATCACATCTGCAAGAGCAATCGACGAGCGAAAATCCATCTTGCGAAGGACCAAGCGAGGTCTTCACAGCGAAATCATCAGCGGCACTAGCTCCTAGCTCTATCAAGTCGTAAGTGTCAAAGATGTACATATATTCACATATAATTTCAATGTAAGAATGAGCTACTTTCAAGATCGACTTTCATAATTAATATTATCAATGTTATTTGATTTTCTTGTAATGTTCCATAATTCTTTGGTAAATTTCTTGACAAATAATTGAAATAATTGAATCAGTCCTTGATTTTGATCTGTAACTCGTATTCAGAATAACGAATCGAGAAACCTTGCGCCGTCGCTCTTAGGATAGACCTTCGTATCCACTTGATTATGTTTTTATTATCTACCGCCGAAACAAAACTGACTAGTAATACTTATGTCTAAACAGTAATTTAGAGAACAACACCTTTACTATAAACATCATCCGAGATTTCACACTTGATAAATCCGAATTTCCTTTCACACAGTTAAGAATGTGCAAACCGAATCAGATTCTTCCATCGTAAAGATTTTATTAAACAATAATGCGTCAGATTTTTACTAATTATCGAATGCGGTCTTTAATCAGATTGTCAGACGAAAGCAAATGCGGTTAATTGTCCTTTCGATTAACTTTAATTAATTAGTAACAAATTACTATTATCAGTAAAAACTATGATTATATTTTGCTATCACCTTCAATCGATTTAATTCTTTGAACTTCGCCTAATATTACAACATCCCGTTCATTTTCTCAATCTTTCATAGATCGTCAAGTCTTGTCCCTGGTTGTTGAGATTCGCGTCTTAGACCTAAAAGGAGATCGACGAGTCGGAATACGTTAGACAGAGTAAAATCGGGAAATCTCGTTGGCCTGTCTGCGTTACCGAACCGTCTCGCTCGACCCGTGCATTCTGACTTCCTTCTTTGTGTCAGTGTATCAGGATAGAGAACACGTTTGCTTGAATGTGTCAGTGCGTCTGTTGCGCGTATCACCATTAACACCCGACCGTAACCGTAGGCTCAGGACGCAACAATACACACATATGTATATATGTACTATATGTACATATATATATACTATTACGTTGCACACTATTTGTATAAATATTATAAACCTTTCTTTTCTCTTTCTAAAATACGTACGTTGCATTTAGAAGATACATGCATTCTGCTGCAATGAACTTCCAGGCAAGAAAACAATTCATACTTTTTGTTACATTTAGGACATTTAAACTTGTTTGATGCAGACGGATCTTTATGACGTTCTTTGTGCATTTTGTACTAGTTTTGTGTAAAAAAACATTTTTTACATGCCTTAAAAATAATACAATATAGTTAAACACTACCTCGTTATATAGTATTTTCATAAATATTTTTCATATCTGTACATATCTGTACATATCTGTAAAAAACTTACCGCGCAAAAAATCGAGGTATGAGAATGAATTTTCATATGATTTTCTAGGTGAGTAACGTCTTTGCTTCTGTATTCACATTTGTTACATTCAAAATTATTATCTTTTCTATGACATTCATGATAATGCGCTCTTAACAATTTTTTATATTTGCAAATTTTAGCACCATATCTAAAGAAGAAGAATAATGTGTTTGTGTGTGTGTGTGTATATAGCTTTGATTTTAAAAATCAATTTATATCTCGTATATAAATATGTTTGCAGAGAAAACATCTTACTTTGCATTGATACAAAGAATTTCTTTGTAGAATCTTCACTTGTTGCACCAGTACTTGTCGGAAGTTGAGAACGATTTCTTATCACATGTTCTGTTAAGCGATAGAAAGATTTACTTATGTATTCACATTTCTCACATGCATATTTAGTATGGTACTTTCTTATATACGAGTATAAAACCTTTATATTTTCATAACCGTTTTTATTATTACATATCTAAAGAAAACGAATAATATGGAAATTTATGTAGCTTTGATGTTACAAATCGGTTTATATCTTATATACAAATATATTTGCAGAGCGAACATCTTACTTTGCAATGATATTTAGTCCTTGTAGATGCTTTATTTCTTGCACCAGAACTTGTCGAAGGTTGAGGATGATCTTTTTTCACATGTTCCATTACGCTAATAAAAGATTTATTTTTGTATTTACATTTATCACAAGCATACTTCATATGGTTTTCACTTATATGCCAGTTTAAAGATTTTTTGTGTTTGTAAATGACATCACATATCTGAAGAAAAAAAGAATATATATATATAGCTTTGATCTTAAAAATTAGTTTACATTTTGTACATAAAAAATATTTGCAGAGAAAACATCTTACTTGGCATACTTAGCCCTTGTAGATACTTCACTTGTTAAATCAGTACATGGTAAAACTTGAGAATGGTGTGTGTTATAATGTATCCTTAGATCACAAAACCAATTACTTTTGCAGTCACATTTATCACATGCATACATATCATCTTTTTTATAGTACTATTTTATATGTGAGCGTAAAAGTTTTTTAGTGTCAAAAACAGCATTAGCACATATCTGAAGATAAAGAATAATTAATGTATATAGCTTTCATCTTAAAAATTAGTTTACATTTCGTACATAACTATATTTGCAGAGAAAACATCTTACATCGCATTGATGCTTAGCCTTTGGAGATGCTTCATGCGTTTCATCAGTACTTATAGAATATTCCATTGTATTTATGTTTTATATTACGATAATAAGAAGACACAATTTTTAAAAGACAGTATATATAATATAAACTTTGGTTTGATTACAAATACAATTTTCTTAAAATTATTTAGAAGGTTTTGTATAAAATCGTATGCTAGAGAAGAAATCAATGTGTAGCCATAAGACGTCAAGTAGCAACTGAGAATTTGAAATTGACATTGCTGTAAAAGCGAAGTGAAACGTAAACAAGAGACATAATTGTACGATCGTATTTATATTTTCCTATGATCTGTTAAACGATACCGGCAATTTGAATTTAAAATATTGTAACGGAAATGTTGGCACTTTTACAGTTTTTGCAGAATTTATTACAATGATTTATTGTGTCTGTTTTTACAGACTGTATTTTAATACGTGTAATTCTATTTGTGATTTACTACAATTTGTGTATTTCTTTTATGTTTTAAATAAACCGTACGGTGAGAAGCATTGCTCGTAGGTAGTTACACATTTCTTTTAATTCGTATAAGGTACGTTTCATGTTTCTTTGTAATGTCCATATCTCACAATCAGTGACAGTCCGTACTTCATCATCGATTATATTATGATGAGCTCGGATACGGTGCTGCTTTCGAATCGAAACTATGCGTTGGCAATAGTATCATATGAATGATGTGGAAAACTATTGTTACATGAGAAAAACGTAATATACATGCACAGTCTATTTTACACAATTAACGCTAATTGTATAAAATTATAATTATAAGAAAGATGTACAAGAAAAAAACCGAATTTTTCATCATACGCCGTCTATGTACTCTGTACAAAATGTACATATTTCGACGATATATAACTATTTGTCGATAATCCTTTTTACTTTTTATGACCCGGCATACCGCGTTATATGCCAAAAATTGTGTAGTCGGACAATTATGATCAAGCAATTACACGCGGAACATATAATAATATGTATCGTGCAATCGCGAGATTTGAATGGTTAATTATCGATTTGTCTCTAGTACAAATGCGATGTCAATATGATAATTTTGATATTATTAGAATAACACTAAAATATGTTATGTTTTTATTTATCTTTTATTTATCTTTTATTTTGATGAGTAACAACAAATGCGACACGCAGTTATATATGGACAATTAATTCAATATTATAATAATATAAAATCTGTCTTAAAATTTCAATATTATAATAATATAAAATCTTTAAAATTTTCCAGTATAAAACCATTTTGATGCATTGTGTCAATTGATTTTTTTTAATTTCCATATATAAACATTATATTTATTTAGATTTTTTTATATCACTTTGAAGAATTATGAAGTTTATTTAAAAACTAAAAATGAAATGAATATGTAGTTGCGATTACATGTATTAATTCTTAAATATATTCTATACCTGATTAAACTCGATATTGACCTTTATTTTGTATCTAATTATTTATATTATTCAATATTTATAATATTTTCAAATATAAAAATAATATTATATATTGTTAAAAAAGTTACTGTATGCAATAATAAAATCTATACATTTTATTTAACTATATTACGTTTTGTTTGTACTTAAAATCTAGTTCATGTTTACATATAAGTATGTGCCATACTATAAAAGTCTATGGACAATTGTCACGTTTATATTCACATTACTGTATATTTTGCTTTTCATGTTGAGATGCGTTAAGTTTGTAACAAAGAAAGTAAAGATATTGTTCATAACCTATTGTATAGTTAAATGGCCATATCGAACAAATAGATATCTTCCTATGAGTTCTAATGTGTAAAAGAAGACTAGTGCTCGAAATAAATATTTGATTGCATATGGGAAGTGAACAGTCCGATGTTGATATAACTCCTGGAAACGGCTCGTATTGGCCTTATATATTTCTTAGTTGATATAACTCCTTTTTTTCTTTGTATTATTACATATTTTCCAAAAATAAATAATGTAATATAATATAAATTTATACAAATATAATGAGACAAATAATAAACTTTATTAAGAGCTAAATGTTGAATGTACGTGCTAATTATTTTTTAACGTGTAACTTTACTACAAATACAAATCAATTCAAAAATCTACATCAAATTTTTAATATACATCTCATATAAAAACCACGTCTTTTTCCGCCTATATAATTTAAAAATCAAGTGCAAAGAAAACATCTTGATCAAGAGTCAAACCCGCATTCCGCGCAATCACCTTTCAACAAACATTTTTTTTGTAACTATCTTTTTAATCTGACATGTGGAAAAAAGTTGTTTCTACGCAATGATGTAAACTAAGCATTTGATATAACTTTATAGAACTGAGATCAATTTGAATTACAATGTCTATTACTTTATAATTTCCATTTAAAACTATTTTGCACATATATTCAGCGTTTGGCTCTTATTTTGATCTTGTTATTTTTCTTATACAGTTGAATATCAAGAAAGCAGTGTATGGTCAATGTAAAATTACATGTATTTGTTACAATTTCACTGTTATACACACTTTCATTGTTGCATACTATTTCTATAAACTTTATTTTTATTTTTCTAACGTACGTCGCACATATAGAGTATTTCTGAATGTTTTTCTCTGTAATGTTTTGCCAGTTCAGAATAGGGCCTAAAATCCTGTCTTCCACATGTACCACATGCAAACATGTTTGACATATAAGATTTATGAACTTTTTTATGATCTTTGTACTCGTATAAAAATACAATGTATAAAAATGTTGATTACACATCTTGAAAATAAAACTGTATACTTTACTGACACGCTATATATTATTTTGATAATTGTTTTCATACATATCTTTGAAAATCTTGCCACGCAATACTTCACGACATAAAAATGATTTTTTCGCATGAAGTCTTAGATTATCAAGGTGAGTATGTCTGTAATCATATTTATCGCATACAAATGTATTATCTTTTTTATAATTATTATGATAAAATACGACCACAAGAATAGTTGACTTCCGCAAAAGGTATTACATCTAAAGAATAATAATAATAATAATATATATTATTGGAAACTTGTAAGAGGTATATCTATCTTGAAAAAATATTTACAAGTATCAAAAACTTGAGCAAATTGTATGTATTTGTATCTATGTGCTATAATAAGCTGTTTATATTTATATCTATGTGCTAATGAGTTAGTAGATATACAGTAATCAATATTCCGACTTGATTATCGTGTTTTGAAACGTAAATGCTAACGCGTTCGGTTGAGTGTCGCGATTAAGTCGGCATGTAATTAATTTTATTTTAACGGCAATTGGAATGTACGCAGACACGACTTTAATAAGATGAATCTTTCCGTGTAATTGGAAATACGCTGATTAAAATATCGATGTTCGCACTAACGATCCGAACGTTTTCGCACGGTGGTTTGCGCGATGTTTGCGTATAATTAGCCGAGGCGAAATAAATCTAATGACGCTTATCGCGAGATCGCTACGGCACCAACACAGACGTCGCAGTTGAAATGATATACGATTTCGAGACGACGAAAATCCCGTCTGATTCCTTCGGGATATTTCTCCAGATCTCTTGTTCTTCCCATCACGCACCATCTCGAATCCTTTCTGTTCCGACTCGGAATTACTTTGCGCCCGACTTAGAAACTCTCGGTCTTTAATCGTTCATAAACGTGATTGAATATACATTTCAATCCCAACTATGGGAAGCGAAAAGGAATTTTATGTGCACATAAAATTAAATAAAAGAAATTGAAACACATTAATTCAACACTTACCTTAGATATATAGAATTAAAAAAAAATAAAATAAAATAAATTTTGTTTACAACAAAACCTTTTTATATTAAACATATTTTCAATAGAACGGAATCAGTTTCGCTTGTATTCCATTCGCCAATACATCGTGTCGTGTCACCATGATAATTCGAAACGACACGCGACGGTTAGATACAATTTTCGGTCTATTCGACGAACGGGAATTAAAGAACACAGGATTATCCCTCGGAGAGCGCAAAACAGGGAGTAGTGTGGAGAAGCCACCGAGGGGTGGTTACAGAAGAACGGGGTGGAATTAAGCATCTCGCCTGAAGAGACTTCAAGTCACTTCAGCATCGTTCCTTTCCCTCCTTTGCTACGACAAGGATTAAAATCTGCCTCTGCTATAGCTGTGCTCCTATCCACCACCCTTACTCTTCCGATATTAAACGGATGTTGCGAGATATCTCGATCGCCCCGTACGAATTTCCTGCCTTCTATGGCGAATCTCTCGATTACGCGACTTTTTTCAACCTAAACATATGTGCAATTACATGTTTTACGTTATCACACTGATACATGCATGAAGTACGAAAAGGAATATTATCCGTATGTTATTTTAGTAGTAAAATTATTTTTTTTTTATACAGAACTTTTTACGTTTACTTTTTTGTACTTAGTTCTTTTTTTTTCAGATAAGAGAAAATGTTCACTCTCTAAAATGTAATAAAAAATAAAAACAAAAAGCAATGTTATTCTTCACCGTTGCGATTATGCAAATGGCAATTTTGACGGCGATGCTTTTTCCATTACGCGATATTGTGTATCGAGTTATCTGTGCGCAGCGTGCGCACAGTATCAAACTGTCAGCGCGTTTGACAATTCAGGAAATTACCGTATCAGGACAGGAGCTAATACTGCTGATTACATACAACTCGCGCTTTGGTATCGCGACGACAAGATATCGCGCGCGTGTTACAAGACCCTTCGAGTATCTGGCTTTAATTATTTCCAGCTACAATAGTAGCTAGGTCCATTCTCTCTCTGAAGATTCTCCCGCGTCTACATAGGTAATGTAGTGATAGAATCAGAAGAGTTAACAGTAAAATATCTTCAATAACTGCGAAATGACAAATTTTGAATTTTATCCTCGTTAGAATACAAAACGCTACGCAGCTGAACGGCCGTAAATTTCTATTTGATCTTAAACTATTGAATTATTGATGCAAAAACGTAATTGAGCTTAAGTTTTAATTTTTTGACTCCGTGTCCAATTCTGAACAAACTGCAATTATTCCATTGAGTTAAATTAAATTATTAATTAAATTCAATTTTTGGATTTAATTGAATTGTTCTTCTTAAACGTATTATTCTAAACAAATAAGTCTGTCGCCATAGTTTTTGGGAGCAAATATATCCGTCTTTAGACCATAGCGACGAATTCGCTGGACGAATATATCCGCTTTCTCTAAGGATTAACAATGTGCTTATATTGCCTTTTTTTTTTATTGATTGATTATAAATCTGAGTATTATTTATTTACTCACTCGCGTATTTTTTGTGTTTATTCCATCGCGATTTAAGAATTTGACATTTTTGCGAAAATTGCGCAAAACTTTTCACGACAAAAGTATAGGATAAATAACAAACGCGCGGAATTACCGAGAATCACGTAAAAAAAAAAAAAAAAATCGAAGAGGACAGCTCTCGAGCGTATATTCCCGCATCTCTGGTCATTTTCCCCACGAGAGAGCGCGGGGAACTGCAAATTATTTTCCAGTCATTCGCCTGCTAACCCCCCGGATATATAACGGGTGATCCGCCGAAATTCCCAGCGGGCGGAACGAGCGTCCTATACGGTCGCAACGACGACGTCAACCACGCAGACGGCCTCACGAAATATCCCGCCTTATGGTGATCCCATGGCACATCCACCGCCCTACGACTATATCCCCATAACTCGTCCGCGCCGCACTTCAGTCTCGTGCGTTCACCGCACGCGGATATCTTCCGCAACAGGCTCTAATGGTATTGGATCCCCGATCTTTACGCAGTTTGTCGCGATGACCGAAGACGAGAAAATTGAAAAGCTGCACTTTTTCTCATTGACGGAAGTAAATAAGAAAAGTTAAATAAGCGAAGAAGTTAAATAAGCGGAATTGTGGATGTTTCTTTAAGACAAAATTTAAAATTAATAATTGCAGCATTTCAGAAATAATATTTAATTAAACTATAATATTAATATTTAACTAAACTAAGATCTATCAATAAAAAAGATTTCACACACACACATAATAATATAATTAATTGGTAATTTATTAATTGTTAATTCAATAAATGATAATTATTTGAATTTGCTTCAAATTTAAAAAAATAGTTGGTCAAACACGGTTGTGTATTTTCTAATTGTTATTATGAAGTTAACAAATTGCAATACACATATGCAAACGTTTCGACCGGGAGATGCGGTTGTTGATCATTGCATACATTACAAATTAATCAAATGCTGTTACAAATCTAGAAAAATTAAATAAAGAGAAATTGAGATAAATCTCTTTACTTACAAATTATGGTGTTCTAGTTAATTTATCAAGATACAAGAGTTAATAAAATTATTGAATATATTTACTTCGTGATAAAAAGAAACAGTTCTTTGCTTTCTCTGGTAGAGTATTCAAACTTTCTGAGAGAAACATCGATTGCGCGCCTTTCCTCGAAAGTATCCCTCGTTATTCGATACACTCGAAACCTCATAATTAGTGTCCGATAGCAGTCGAGTGGCGGCGATTTTCCAGATCGGTGCATCGGGAAAACGCGGCCCGTCCTCACGTTCGTATCCAACTCTGCGTCGCGGAAAATTCCGTAGACATTTCTCCGATCGGTGAGCCTTCGCCTGCCCTCCCTCCCTCCCTCCCTCTCCTCCTCCCAACCTCGCCGTTACTTTTTTTTCATTATTTTTCTCGCATTCTTGCCGGCAAATGTATCTGTGTCCTCGAGCGCGCCGCGCCTTTCATCTCTCGCGTCTCTCTGCAGGCGAAGCACTTATACACTCCGTACCCTCTCGGCTTCGTACCCCGCCCGCCACTCCCTTCTTCGGCCCCCTTTTTGTCCTCCGAGCATCCCTCGCGGCGTCTCTCTGTCCCTTTACTTCGCGTCGCACTCGACTTTCTCGTCTTTCGTCTCTCTCTCTCTCTCTCTCTCTCTCTCTCTCTCTCTCTCTTTCTTTCTTTCTCTCTGTCTGTCTCATTCTAGAGAAGGGAACGGGAACGTCACCGAGAACACAACATCGCGAGAGCTAAAATACATCGTGATTTTAATACTTTTAACTCCTTTATAATCCGCTTTGCACCTACGCCGAGGGCCGGTAATGCCGGCGACACGCACCACTCCAGTTCTATCCAGTTTTCTCCTTCCCTCTTTCTCTCTATGTCCTTTTCTTCTTCTCACTTTGTGAGCTCGTCTCTCGAGCTACGAGAAGATCAAGCTGAAGCGAGCTGCGGATGCAGCTCACGACGACGACGACATACCGGGGGTTGTACTCGCGGCTGCGCTCACGCGGTAATTTCGCCATTCACTTCTGCCTAACATCGAGAGAAAAATCGTATTCTCGACGAACAACCTGAGACACAGTTTTCTTCCGGTCTTTTTTACGTAGCAATTTGGGTCGCGAATGGATTCCCTCGCTCATACGAGATAGAAAGCCATTTGTAGGACGTTCCGGATAATTTTTCCTCGTGCTTCTCGCGGCTTTCCACTGCCGCAGTCATCGCGACACTCGGAGTATTTTTTTCGTCCTGATTTATCAGAATACAATAGGCCTCGCGAACAATTATCACGTTCTACATATAGATCGTTTTATACGATCGATTTCAAATGACGATAAGAGAGATTTGCAAATATGCGGCTTTAAAAGAGTACTAGAGCTGTCTATATACAAGATGTCTGAAAAATGTTGATTAAGCTGAAGAATGAAGACAGGACTGAGTTAATTTGAACAGAAAAGTTATTTAGTTAGCTTGCAAAATTTGTAATATTTATTAAGTAATATTTATTAAGTAATTCATTAATAAATGAAAGCAAGGAACTCTGTAGGCGTGTATGATTTTCATTTTGTGAAGAAAAATGGCTTACATGCAATCTCTTAATTGAAAAAAGCAAAGCAAACAACCAAGCGGTGTATGACACAGCTTTTTGCGATCGGCTGATTTTCACCTAACTGGAAATCATACACGCTTGCAGAGTCCGGACCATTCCAAGCGCTCATTGAGTCAAATGTATTAATAACTATTGCAAATTTTGCAAAATGATGCATGACTTTTCTGTTCAGATTGACTCTACCTTCACACTTTGATTTAATCAAACTTTTATAAAAAAAAAATATATATATATATATACAGTAATGAATTTCCACGGTTGTAAGAGCCGTTTGCTAGATGTTTTTCGGATAAATATATTTTAAATATATTTATATTTTAAGAGTGTAAATTCTTACACAATTCTTATTTTGAATTGAATTTTTCAATTCTTAAACTCATATAGGATGTTTGATTTGCATCACATATATGAGAATACCCATTTTTCCTTTCCAATTATTTAATTTAGAAATTATATTGCAAAAAAAAACACCTCGGCCAAGAGTCAAACCTGGAATTTTTCGGCTTTCCGTGCCAATATATATATATAGATATCTTTTATATCGTGATTACTGTCACCGATACAAGTGACATCAAGCATAAAATGTCGTTAGAGAAACAAGAAAGATATGTAAAATAAGTTGTATCTAAATATAATTTAGATCGTTTGTCTATTGTAGGCTTTTAAATTGTAGTCTGATAATTTTATTACATTTCTTGGATGTTATTTCTATCTCTGTTTGTTGATCTTTTTTGTGTATTAAACAAAACATATTTAAAAAAAAACATAAACATATTAAAAACACTTTTGAACTGCAAATACAATGCACTATTATAGTCAAGATATTAATAAACAATTGTTCAATTCTTAGAAAATTGAGACCTAACAGATTTCTTTTTCACTGTTTTCTTTTATTTTGGAAAATTGTTTATCTATCCGAACAGTAAATACGAAAATAAGTCTGAACTATTAACTGCTCGCTCTTTCTCTCGGTCCGTATAACAAACTCTCTTAAAGTACAAGATCCTCTTAAGAAGAAGTGAGTTTGTAAAATGTAAATATTGACGTCCGAAATCGATTAAAAACGATTTAAAATAGACAGTGACTTCTCCTATTTGTTTATTAGAGCGATGTTAAGTACAGTTTAGATCAGAACAAATCTCGCGATCGGATCTCGCTGACAGTCCAAAGTGATTTCAGCCGGCGCGTCGTTACGCGAGAAAAGCGGACTGTTAAGTAAAGATTTCAAAGCAAAGGATTGCCGCCTTAATCCCTCTCGGGGTGTCTGTTTGTGGTATTACCGTGTTAAGGGATGAATCTTCAAGACACCAGCGATCCCACACCCTCGTCCGCGCCGTTCCAAGTTGCGGTCTTATTACGTATCCGCGAACGGTTTCGAATGCACCGCGATCTTGACAGCTGTTCTTGATTTACTTAAATTATTCTCGCTTACCTTCCGCCACATTCTGATGAATTAATTCTGCACGCAATAACAGAACAAGATACGCACCTATATTCTGCAAATTTATTCGACGCGATTCTTGCGCACAAGAAAAGCGCCGCAAACATGTGTATAGGTGCGTTTAATATTTAAAAACTATTTGAAAATATTTAATTCCTATTTAGTATAAAGTTTTAGGTAATCCCTGTATTTTATTTTTTGAATTGATTTTATCCATTTACTTATTGATTTTTCAATCCAGTAATTGAGTTTTGCTATTTACTGTTTAGTTAGTCGGTCAAATTAAAAAAAAAAAAAGAAAAATAATAATTATACCAAACTTCAATTCGTAAATGGACGAAATCTTGTTTTTTTTTATCCGCCGGGAAAAGTCGAAACGTGAAACTCGATGACTGACAAAAGAATCGACTTACGATCGCGTTTTAAGCAGCGGAATAGTTCGCGGTTTCATTCGCGGCGTGCCATAGTGTAGCTTCGATAGCTGGCTGCGCTTGGTGCGAATTTGAATGCTGCTGTTCTGGCAGCAGGCGCTCGGAGGCAGTGCCGCGACGCCGCGATGCGGTGGCGGCGGTACGCGTGGCATACATTCCGAACGCGCGGAATCACGCCGCTTGACACGTCGTCTTCTGACGGGACGAGGACGTTCCCGGTTGCGCCGGAAACGCAACGTCCGGCGATAATGTCCGTCAACAGACGACGATGCGACCGTCCCGCCAAACAATACGCCATTGTTGCCAACTTATTCCATTACAGATAACTCCCCCGTTCATTGTCTCGTCTCTCTCTGCCTCTCTTTCTCTCTCTCTCTCCGTCCCGCTCGTTCGCTCGCTTTTCCACCTCGCCTCGTACCTCTCCCCTACGATGCCGAGTCTCCTCTCTCTTTCTTGAGCTCCGGTTACAAACTGCCGCTCTCCTACCGCTTTCCATCGTACTCTATTTTCTCTCTATCCTCTCTCTCTCTTTCTCTCTCTCTCTCTTGCCGTGTATTTCTCTTTCTCGTTTCCTATCTTTCTTGGATCCTTTCCCTCTCCCCTTTGCTTGATGCTCCTCTCTCGTGCTCTGTTCTTTTTTTTTTTGCTTCCATTTTGCGCTACTTACCCCCCTCCCTTTCGTTGCTCTCTCGCGACGCATGAGGACCTTTCTTTGCTAAGGGATGCACCTGGGATCGCGGTGATAAAAGAAATTGTGCCAATAAGTACGCTCCCGTCGATAATTACTCGATCAATCGTTCGTGGTTGGTTAAAAGGAGCCGCTTTAATGCACTCGCACGCTAAAGCGCTTAGAATACGGTTAACATTTTACGATCCTCTTCTATTGGATCTAGGAGGGCGGGTTTTTGCCAGATGACACCACCGGGAGAAACTATGCACTCACTTCGTACCGTAGATTTCTTTACCGTTGCTGTCTTTTTATTACGCTTGCAAATTTCATGTGCATGCGATCAGATTAATTAAAAAATTTAGATATCGATTGCAGATATACGAAATTAAAATAAATATATTTGATTACAAAAAATTATCGTAAAATATGTTTTCTTTACAAAAAAAAATTATTTTGGAGGAAAAAAAATAAAACAACTTGCACGAGATTATTTTTCCCAGAAAAGAAAATAAATATCAACGATTTCTACAATATATCATTTACGTGAAACTTTGCGCGCCAAAATAGCAATAAATGTGCTTGTGAGAATCTATAGAGATGGAGCATTGAGATCGCACGTACAAGAGCTTTGAACATTCTCGAGTCGCGACCGAATAGAGATATCCGCTTTGCGAGTAGACGCTGACGCGCAGCGAGTATTCAAATCGCGGGGAAAAAAGTCTCGCGTGCCGGTCCGTTTCCGACGCGGGTTGCCGTCTTTTCGTAATGCCAGGTCTGATATGCATCTACGTGCCTGCCAGGGGCAGAGCCGCCCCGGCTTATTAATATTAAACAGCGCCACTTTCGCCGAGACGACGAAAGCGACCGCGGCGCGCTATTGTCGATCGGCTCGAGGCCCGACGAGACCGAGGAGACACGCGGGCCTTAACTTTACCCTGCTGCTAAACCGAGGACACTTTTAAATAGCGGAACAAGCAATCCGTCGTGCTGGATGGGATCGTTCCCCGATGCTTCATCCCCTACGGCGCGCCCTACAGCGATACTTAAGGGTTTTTAAGGGAATCGCGCGTCAAAGAGTTGCATCGATAAATGCGGAGAAAGTTTGTCATTGCAGCTTGTCACAACGAAAGTTATTATATTGTTTTTGGTGCGGAGTTTTGTGTCACTTTTTTAATGTCGCTCATTCGAGTTATTTTCTCTTTTACTTCTCAAACATATTGTTAAATAGCGTCTGCGAATAGTTATCGAGTTAAGATGATATTTGTAATACACACAATATTTAATAGAAAAAGATACCACGCGTGAGAGTTATGAGTTCAGAAAAACACATCCCCTATCATCCGGAATCTTTGTTGGCGCTGACAGCGTCGCAGCTCTTATCAGTATCCGACAACGTCGTAGACCGACATTTAAGGGTTTCATCCTCGTCTTTTTCCGACGTCTTTTCGTGATTACACACGTAGCGGCGGGATTTCATGCAAAACCGAGTCCTGCGGCAAAACTTGAAAAAGAGGGCACGAGCGACGCCAACCGCTAGTTCACGCGAGTTCACGTCGCGCAGAGGGTACAAGCTCGGTGTGTATCGTTTTATGCGGGCTCGTGCGCATTCAGAATTATTCGTCCTCGAAATTTAACATTTTTCCACACAAAGAGTAGTTCTAGATACAGTACGAAAAAAGGAAGTAATCTGCGTGATTTTATTTTCTGTATAATTATGGTGACACGTTTTCTGCTTTTGTCGTTGCATCTGGAGCTTTGTGTGTAAGTTCTAATTTGACTAAATCATTATAATTTATTGAGTTTTTAATTTAAAAGTTAAATCAAATCTTTTAAATTAAAAAAAAATTTATTTGTATAAATTTTGTGAACCCGAAAGTTTCTCTGCTACTTTATAATTAGTAATACCTGGCGCGTATCGACGCATTTTAATTAATTATCGCGAGTCAATGAAGGCTGACGGATATCTCGTGCGAGGTGTTGTTCTACACTGGTTTGGTGCGAGTAAAGCCAAAGAGGGAGCTTAAAAGCCGATATATCAGAATAATAACTTGTCCATTAAAACGCTTAAGTAGTAATAAGTACGCGAGCCTAACTGACAGGCACTTGGAGATTCCCGCGGATTAAAGTGTCCAACTCGCGGAATTTATTGAAGAAAATAAATAACAATGTACATTCGCGCGCGAGTAGCTTTTCCCGCGCCGCTAAGTCCTTGTAAGACTGTGGACTTTCGCGAACGCAAAGTTCCTTCTCTCAAGAAAATTACGCTTTAAGTTTTCACGACGCAGACGCGCCACGAAAATTTTCAGAAAAACATCGGCCGATTAAACTCAAAATATTCTCTACGCGCTTCGAACTTCTGATCGGGATTATCGTTTAATTAATTTGACTCGTTACACAAAGTGTATTATGCATAAATTGATGATGTGTATGTGACACTCATTGCAAAACAACTTGTAACTATATATATATATATATATATATATATATATATATACACATATATACACATATATATGATATTATATACATATATATGTATATTTGTAACTATAAATCATACATACAGTAAAATACATTTAAAAATGCCATATATTTTATCTGTTTTTAATTTAAATCTTATGTATTATGTTGTTAAACAATTTTAATATTTTTAATATCTACACTGTATTGATATTTATTGTTTTTCTAAATTTATTGTCTTTATATAAATATATTTTTTCTTATTTTCTTTTTACATTTGATATTTCATTTTGTTCTACATTTTTCGGTAGGTTGTTAACATTGATACAATATTTAAGAAAAACAAGAAATACAAAATGATGGAACTTAAAATTATCCGTATTTTAATAATTAAGTTGCTGAAAAACCAATTTAATGTTTGGTCTTTTTTGTTTGCTAGATTGCAATCGATATACGAGTAATAACTGAGAAAACAAGAAACTAAATAACGGAACTTGAAATTTTTTATATTAATAATTGAATGGCTAAGAAATACAACGAAAAATCTTTGCCTTGTGTCAGAAAAGAGGTTCCGTTGATTTCGTTGTATTCCTTACGACTTCCATTTGCCCGGGTTCTTAGCGAAAGATTCAATTTTCGATAGACGAGAAGACGAGTTTTAATCCCGGAAGAATTGTGTGTACGTGCCTTATTGATTGTTGGCTTATCACGGATCTTAATTCGGCGGGAAGAAGAGGAAGGGGAAGTAACCACGTTTTAAACCTCTTCTACTGCAAGAAACGTAATTAACCGGTACAACTAAATATTCGAAGATCCGATGCAAAAGATAAGGAAAGAACCGTTGTGCGTTCTTTCTCGTTAAAAATATAATTGTAAACAAATAATTTTAATAATGTGTGTGGGAATATACACTCACTGACAAAAGTTAAGAAACAAAGTAATATTTTCAACATTAAATCGCTGACCAATAGGACGTCGCATTATTTCTGCAATCATTTCTGAATAAATTGAATTTATTTTCATCGCTCCACAGAATTTTTGACCACTATATATATATATTTGTACACCAAAGTTCTTAAATAATTATTTTGTTTTGTAACTTTTGTCAGAGTAAGTATATATACAGCGCATGTAATATCGCGAAAATAATATATTCTCTCCTCTCCCCGCCGAATGTGATATAATGTGGCTGAAATAAAACAAACTTCACGCTCATTCAAATAAATTATTGCGTTTTCGTGATTATTATATTTTTAACGCGGTTGATACGAAATTGCGCAACGAAAAATCATACCGCCCTTTACGTAACGTTGCACAAGATTGCACAACGCGCATGGCGGGGCGAGGCTTGCCGTACCGCATCATCGCTGTAAGTTACACAGAGCCGCGGTTTTATGTTAACAGGACCCCAGGCGAATTTGCGCGGTATGTTTCTTATGACGTATCTTAAAATTTTCTTCTTAGGTACAAACCCGAACACCGAATTTCGCTGTAGAAAGCACCATAGCGGCCGCCATCGCGAAGAAAACACATCCCCCCGCGGTAGACGTGCTGCAGCAGAAATAGCGTAGGAAAGAGGGGAAGGGGATACGCGGAACAAATCGAAAATGGATTTTCCTGGTGCGGTGTGCGACTGCCGTAGCTTCGAGCGGCGGTGAACGAAAGTACTCGCCGGTTTATTCGCGGCTGGCTGTTACCCGGCAGCCATCTTCCGACCGTCTCGCTTGGCATGAAAGTTGCAGCGCGCCTTCGGTGATACGCCCATATGTGCTAAAAGCGCGCCTGTGTACGTGCGTGTGCGTGTGTGCGCGTGTGTGTGTGTGCTACGTGTGCACGTGTGTATGTGTACACGACACACCGCGGTACCAACCTGTCTGCCACCACCAACCCACCGGCGAACTTCTTCTATCGCCTCTCCGCCGGCTGTCTTTCAGGCCCCTTAATCCTCCCCCTTCTCCTTCCTCTTACCGCAAACTCGAAAAGGATGAGAAGAGAGAGGAAGAGCCGGCGGCGGGTATTTCCTCGACGAAATACGGACGTACGTGCTTCCATAGCCGGATCTTCTACGTGGAATACGGTTAAGTCCAAGGACGACGATGAGGCAGGCGGCTAACTTGGCCTGATCCTTGATCACCGCGTCGACAGCATCGACTCTGCGACCGTCGCGGATGAGTTACATCCCATCAACGTCTTGCGCTTGTTTCGCCGTCGTTGCGACCGAATGAGGTCGGCGCGACGGGGAATCCCTGGCGGTCGATGAATTTTTGATCACGAAGGAGCGGACCTTAGGGTCGATTGAATCGATACATTTCCTCGCTCTTCGGGCTTGGAGAATATCGTTAAAGCTTCTATTTATCGTTTCTCCTCGACGTGTTCATCCATTCGTCTCGTTCACCGAACGAGCGAAGAATCGCAAGAAGGAAAAATGGCGGATTTAACTTCTCCGAATCAGTAGGCTTCTACGAGAAGGAGAAACTGTAGGTAAACCATAGTTCTACCTCGCGTCGTGCGCTACGTTAGGGCTAAGGAAAATTGGAACAGTAACTATCGATCCTACCGGGATTCCGAGCTACACCCACGCGTTATCGAAGATCCACGGGGCATTCTTGCGGCCCAAGGCTACTAGCCAGGGAAAGGCTGCGAGCCAGGACGAAGAGGAGAGTCTGCGTCTCCCTCCTCCGACTTCCGCTGTTCTCTCCGAGCTCCGAGTGCACGGCAGAGGCGGAGGCCGAAGCCTGCGGAATAAAAGAAAGATGGTCGGGGTTGCATTTTCGTAGCGAAGATACGAGCGAGGCGACCTCTCCCTTCCAGCCGAGGGGGGGGAAGGGGGCGGAGGTCTTCGCGTGCAAGTCCTCGCGTCGTCGTGAGAGTGTCGCAAAAAAAGGAACACAGAAAAGGAAAACGCATGCATCCTCGCCGTCGCCGCCGTAAGGTAGGTAAGTAAAATAATAAAATACAACGCGGCGGCGACGGCAGCGGGTTCGTGGCCGCGTCGATACGACGCGGCCAATGGGAGTCTGCGAGAGCCCGTGACGTCGTTGGACGGGCGCGCTGGTTGCTAGGAGGGCTGTAGGTGGAGCCAGGAAGAGCGACGCCCCGGTAGGACAGGTGGAAAATGCAGGTGAAAGCTTGTCGGGGCCGTCGATGCCGAATTCGCGCACGCGACCCGCTGCAAGAATGCACCCCGCGCTCCGCAGCTAAGGGATTCATCCCCCGCGAACCTTCCCTTTTCGCCGCGCGGAGTCCCCTTACGACGGGCTGCGAGCGAGCCCTTCACCCGACGGAGCCGGATGGCATTATTCTTTAATCCCGCGATGCACTATTCAATTTTCCGTATATTTCTTCGACAAACGCGATGTTACATATTTGTTGCGCTGCGTGTTTTTACGCGAAAAAATGAAATAGATATCGAAGACAGAAATAGCGCATTGAAACAGCGATTGCTCAAAATTGCAAAATGTTCTTCTAAGTGGAATGATAAATGATTGAAAATTTAGAGAGAAAACTCGTCGCGAGTCAAAAATATTAAATATCACGGCGATACAATTAATATAGCGGTGCGCGAGCGCCAGTGATAGCCGGTGGGAGTGACGAGAATTCATTGAAAGGGAGTAAACACAAAAGTCGGGTGGCTCGACGTCATAAACAAGCGGTCCAGATTATTAACCATTATCCCGCGGTTTTCATTCCGTTCACGTAGACGCAAGCAGTTGCCGTTTACCTTTCGCCCTTGTTGCATTTGTTTCCTTTCTTTTTTTATTTTTTTTAATGTCCAGAAGCGCCACTTTATTCGTCGTTTTTAAGGGTCACGTGGGAGCGCACCGTGAAGACTTAACGGTCGCGGAAATGGAATTTCACTGAAGAATTCATCGGCGTGGATGCGCTGTTTTACTGCGCGCGGCTTTGAACCTCGAAACGATGACTTTGCGGATAATTCATGACGCACGGCGTTCCCTGAAAAATTCATCGTCGCGCGAACGTGTTCCGAGCTTGTTTCTCTATTTTTCCCCCAGTAGCGGTTTTCTCCTTGAGCGGTTGCAAAGTTTCGCCACCTTGAAAGTGCATCCTCTATATCACATGATAAAGATCACAAGATTGTTTAAACGCGCGCGCATGTGTACGTGTGTGATTATATCAATTAAAATTTCAGAAGAATATGATAATAAGTTTATACGTATATATATACCGGTTTGTATTCTCGCGTATATTTTGAAAACAGTCACGAGGTATCGGCAGCGTTGCGATTATCCGTAGTGTCGCGGATCATCCCGCACAAGATATCCCCAAAGAAGAATGACTTTCTCGGTCACGTAGGGAACACGCACTCGTCCGTCTAGACGGTATCTCCGTCTTCGTTCCGTCGCCTTCGAAATTTCTTAGCCGACCCCAGCCCGACCTTACAAACCGATTGGTTACCACCTTCTGGTTACGGCGCGACAGGGTAACGCCGCCGCCTAAAGACATCTAAGCCGCAGGGGTTAACCCGGCACCTGGTGCACACTCCCACGAGACGCTGCTTGCTATTCGTCCTGCGCTGCCGCCTTCCTCCACTTACTCGACTTACCTTGCCTTCCTTTTACCTCCTGCCACTCTTCTGTCCCCGCACGATTGTATTTTCCGCTGGCGGGAATTGACGGGGGATGAGTGGTCTCTGATAACGTTCGGCGGAAGAAGCGTGCCGAAAGTGCCGAAGTGATGCTTCGGTTAAATAAAAACAAATAGTTTCCTCAATTGTGTCGTCATTGATCGTTGCTTCGATAATAATTGTGTGAAGATTGACGAGAAATTAACAACTTAAAATGATAATATAGCGACGTTATGATATCGAAATATTACACGACAACAATGTGATGTAGTAACTCGATTTTTTAAATAACAACGATTGATTTAAGACTCGATTTTTTAAATAATAAAGATTTATTTAAGACTCGATATATTTAACAATAAAAATGATAGTTTGAGTGCGTATTTTGACAAAATTGTAACGGTCTTAATTTACATATATTATTGATATTGAAATGTATATACGAATCTGGACGTAAAAGTATAAAGCCAAATGAAGGCACGTAGACGGGGATATATATGTAGACATCTGACATATACGCGCAATAGATCTATACTTTTTCGCGCACATGTGTATCTCATTCTCTCCGTGATTGTGTCGGAATCCAATAAGACAGTCGATGCAACCTGTTCCCGTCGTAAAACAAGGCAAACAAATTTCGAGTCGCGCGACACACCAAGTACACACCGGAAAAAAAAAATGACACATAAAGCCGAAGCGGTAAAATCCTACGAAGCAGTAATTAAATCGGCGTTTTGAATAAATAAACTTCCAAACAACAATTAGTTGAATGCAAAATCCTAATAACGACAATTAAGAAATAATTTTTAAATGTGTTTCTCATTTTTTTTAATAGAAGAAATTAATTAAATATTTTTTAATTTTTAAATATAAATTGCAATATACTTACAATTATTATTTTTATTTTCTGCCGGAAATACAAGTTATTTGCTAAACTTCAAGAACTGTAAATTTTAATCGGATCCGATTTTATAAGCCATTTCTCAGACAGATACACCGCCGAGCGTGATACTCTACACCACCCTCATTAATGACTAATGTTAGCGCGTCGGAACAGGGCGCCTGTGCAATTCCCAGAGCTTGTGTTTACGACGGAATCCGCGCGATTTGAAATTAATCACCAATTAATAATCGGTCAGCCTCTCGTATTAATCGCCGACGAAATCTCCAAAATTACTCAAGTTTAATCTACTGCGGGTCCTTCGACGAGCCGTTTACCTCGATACGCTCCCGTCATCGCCGGCCGCGTCTGCTAACTTGGATTGCGTTTATTAATAATTACAGAGTCAATCAGGACAAGGTGTGTGTTGTGCCGTGTTGCTCGGATAATGTGCGTTAATAAACGCGACCCGGCGATTTTAACAGATATTACAAGATGTCGCTCGAAATATATTCCAGTCTTCACAAACTGCGAGTCATGTGATAACTTCGGCTTGGCGTTGAAAACGTGCCACGTTGAATCACTTTGAATTGCGGCCTCGTCGCAACGACGGCGCAAATGCGACGAAGAAGAGTCCACGAAGTTTCGCCGCTTTGGCAGAAGCGCGATTAAGCGGGGCTGTAAGGTAACGGCGCGCTCGTTAGGCAGGGCTTGCCCTAAGTGATCTCGTATAACACGGGATTTTATGGAGAGTGCATCGGGGTCTCTTTGCATGCATTTGCGGCGAGCTGAGTGCCCTTTACCGGCAGAATGATTATCGTCCATCTTGGCGGCGATGTGCTTGCCGTGGTGTATCTATCCTGCGGGCCGATATACATTTCTCACCTCGAGGCCGCCTTCAATTTCTCTCTGCGATTTACGATCGCTTCCTGACCGATTCCACGTGTGACATTGAGCTGTCATAAAGCTCGCGCAAAATTATGATTACGAGAATAATAGTGACGTTTCATTTTCCTTATCGCAATGCAACACAAAATTCAATTTTTTTTTTTTTTTTTTTTTTTGACACACTAAATATAGTCCTAGCACCATGTTTTATCGCACTACACGATGTTAGTTGCAATATCATAGCAATAGATCGCAATGAAGCTAATAGATCGGCTCGGCTAGCCGTTAATCGGCGGATTAAGTGCTAGCGGTTCGTTTAATTCGACGTTAGAGTTAGTTTACGTGGGAGAGTTATAGGTAAACCCTCGATGAAGAGACGCCAGTGCGTGAAACCGGCGAATCGATCATTAAACGTCCAAGCTGTTAAATTAACCGCCATTTACTCAGCCGCTAATAAAATTGGTCATTCCCTCTTCCTCCGTGTTTATCGACACCGAGTTATACGTCCACGTTTCTCGCCGTGTGTGTCCTTAGTTGATCGATATAAAATCTTCCAAATATTTTGTATATTTGGAAATTTGTTTTCCTATTATATAAATTAATTGTTTTTTACGGCTGTTATAAAAATGTCTCTAGATAAAAATTTTACGAAAACTTTTTTGCATCACACGTGATTTTCTACACATTATTTCTATAGAGAAAAAGAAATAGAATGTATGTGTGAATATTTGTCAAATTATTCTGTCAAAATATTTTTAACGTCGTACAACATATTTCATACAATAAGTTACAACATTTTGAGACAGGAAGCGCGGAATTAATTCGGTAGGGTCGTCGTTTCTCTTAATCGATATAAAGTCTTCCAAATATCTTTGATATTCGTAGATTTGTTTTTCTATTATAAATAAAGGGTTTTTTTTTACAGTTCTCAATTATTGAAAATATCTCCAGACACCATTTTTGAGTAATTTTGCGAGATAATTTTTTTCTATAGATATTTGTAATTTTCTTACAACATTTTGAGGCAAAACAAGGGAGTGCGAAATTAATTTGGTGGGATCGCCGAAAGGACTCGCGAAGAAGGGCGCGCGAGTCCCATGGGAACTATTCGCGAGTCCTTCGGAGTATCAATTGGCGTGCTCGTCCAGGCCGACAGCTGCGATAGTGAGACGCATTGTCCAGTCTACAGTGGCAGCGAGTTCTTAATATTGAATAAGATCTCGACCTTGCTTTACACCAGTCTAGTGGAAACGAAATATTGACGGTTGCGACAAATAATTTTGAGAACGATTCGATTGTGTTGGCTTGAATTGAAAATCGTAAATTATTGTAAGTGACTTTTCGCAAAGAAAATAATCTAGACACGGAACATTGTGAACTAAAAACAGAAAAATATTGCGATATAAGAACTAAAATAGTTTGTTAAAAAGAAATCTATTTTATTAAAAAATATTAAAAACTCTTTCCTATAATAAAGTAAAATATCTTTTGAGTTTTGGGTTAGGAAATTTAGAATTTCCAAATTCCTCATCGCATTAGCTTTTCGATTTTAACGCTGGCAGAAAAATGCGTACAAACAGAGGAGAACAACGACAGTCTCTTTAAATAAGACAAACATTCTTTATATTTATAGTAGATATATTTCACTAATGATAATTTGGATTAAAGTCGAAACGTATAGAAAATTAATTTTGAGTACTCGTACATTCATTGAAACATGTCGCATTTGGTTTCAAATTGCTTCTATTTTAGATACAAAATATCTTTGTAAAATAGATAATTTTACACAATAAAATAAGGCCATGCAAGTGTAATACAAGTTCTTGGTGTATTTTTTATATATATATTTGAATAGCTATACACTTGACATCTATTGCATATTTATTCAAATATAAAAAATATACCAAGAACTTGTATTACACTCGTACGGCCTTATTTTATTGTACCAAATTTTAACGAGTTACAATCTATATAGATAATTTTACATGTAATGATTTATTCTTTTTCTTACAACGGTCGGAAGTTGGTTTCCGAAGATATCGTTCTACCTAGACAAGATAAATCGTCTGAATTATTAATTAAAATGGAACACACTTTTAGCGGGTCGACCGAAATGAAATATTAATACCACCGCGACGCTTTATTCGTGGCATTTAGTCGGTGAATTACACGCGGTAAGGCTAATTCATAATATTCGAAGGATCGAGCAATTAGTTCCGCCTAGCTAATTAATGTCTGAGCCTTTAGCCCTATGGTAGGGCAACCCTCGTGCGCGATAAATATGTCAATGTGTACGCGGTTATAGTCGTTTTGTATATGAATTCAGAAACATTATGTCGCCGGTAGTAATCCGGTTCGAAGATACTTTATTAGAAAGGCTCCTGCGAAGTATTGCGATATATACTATCGTATGCGTATAATTCCGCAAGATCGACGAAATTTCGCCTTGTTGACTCTTGGAAAAATCGTTTTGATACGAAATCGAGACAAACCGGTTACGTCGAGAGAAAAAAAAATCGAGCGAAACCTATGGCGAAAGAAGTCGGCGGTGAAGGTCTGATCAAACTCCCGTAAGCGTTGGGGTTTCTTTCTCTTGCCACACACTTTTCTCCCCCAACAAATTAAATTTTCCGTATCACAAGACGCACCGAAATCGTTCGTCCGGCAACACTTCGCCATAAATCATAATCAATCGCATTTCTACGAGTAGTCGGTTTCTGACAGATTGTCCTCTGTGACCTGCAATCTTTTTTTTCTTTTCTTCTTCCTAATTGACGTATGTTATGTGCTTTCTATTTCCGTAAGTATTATTCTTCTTTTTTTTGGTAAAACAATTGTACACAAATATCAACTTATTTCCCAAATAAATTTCAAATTCCTATTTTCATTGTAACAAGAGAATTTTTTTCTTAAAGAACTTTTCACTTAATGAAAACTTATAATCTTCCTCGTAATTATAAGCAAATCGTGAATTCTTCGTGGATCATTAGCGTGCGTTAATCTTCAGAATTACATCGAGGGAACAAACTCATCTTTTAATGAGATTAAATTGAACTTACTTTTCCCCTGAATTTTTCTTAGCGAAAAAATGTATGTCACTCTCCTCTAATCTTTTGTTCCGTCTTTATTGCATGTTGAAAATTTTAGTAACTTTGAAAAGTAAAAAAATATTTTTAATTTAAACATATCACTCAAACATATTTGCATACATAAGGGTTGGTATTTTTTCTTTTTTAACTTTTATAGACAAATCTGAGACATTATATTTATTTTTAAAAATCTCTCATACCAGCTACATACATTCATTTATCTAATAATATTTTAATAATAAGCAAAATCTAATATCTAGATCTAGAAAAATTTAATAATGTTCTACCTTGTGTTAAATGTGTCAACTTGCTCTGGGATCAAAATATGTAGACACAACATAAAGTAAGTTGATTACAGGCTTATTTGCTATATTAAGAATAATATATTTTAAAATATATATTATCAATCTGTTTTATATATTTTCAAATACACATTTATACAAAAATGGAAATAGTGACTATCTTTTATGTTTAAAAACAATTGATCAGAAAGAAAAAACAAAAATAACTTCTTAATTCAATGAAAACTCAATTTCATAAAATTGCAGTTAGATAACACACAAAATAGAGTTACAAATATTTGATCATTAATATATATATGTATATTTGTCAAGTTTTATGCTTAATGACCTAAGATATCTTTCGTTAATATTCAAAAACAATAATATTCTGTTTAATCATCATCGTTTGATTACACACAGAAAAAACAGTTTCGTTGAGATTATCAAATTTTGGTAATCTTAACCAAAATTTGGCTTCCAAAACACTTTATTTAATTTGATTTATCAAATTTTGGTTATCTCAACAAAACTCTTTTTTCAGTGCAAGTCAAATTACAGTTGTAATACACACATAATACATCATATTTTCTATCATATCATATGATACCGGTTGATACGGCTTACTTGCCTTACTACGCTTACTTTTGCAAAAGATACATGGTATGCGAATACACACAGAAATATAAAGAAAAGCTACACTTATTCAAATATAAATATTAAATATCTCAGACAATTACTACATAACCGTATAGGACAAAAAACTTCAAAGATAAAAAATTTACTTATGATTTTTCAATAATGTCACGTAATTCTTGCCCAATATACTGCTTCGACATACCATATGCAACAGAGCTGCACACATAGAACACGTTTATGCTTGTCTCACGGTTTTGTTTCAAATAGGTTTATCAGCACCTTTACCAGAACGTAAATCAATTAGTCGACTTATACTATAACTCATTTACTATAACTCCGATCTCTCCTATTATTTATTCCTAATTATATTTTATTGGTCGTAAAAAAAAAACACTTTTTGGCGCCAGTTCGAAAAACGCGAGACTCTAAAAAATCTTCGTAGATCCATCGCTACTGGCTACGCTGGCCGGTGCCAGAATCGCGATAAATGGCGCAGATTAACGCGATACGTTCTGTGTGATCTCTCACATAACTTCTTGTAAAACCGAGATCGAGTGTGAGTCAGTGGCTCGTTGGTGAAAAAAGCGCGCAGTGCTTGGTACCATTTCACCTTCGACGTGTCTGGATAAACGATCGTCTAGAGCGAATAAATGCGCGCGCGTTCGTGAATTCTTTGCTCGCACTTCATAGTTACTTCACTCCTCGCTGTGCGCAACTTGTGTGTGTGTGTATATATATATATTTGTTTCTTTCATAGACCCTCATATTTTTTTTCTCAATGTACTCGCGCACTCGCAGGTTTTTATATCTTATGGTTGTTTTTTATCAAGAAAAGCGTGCGCACAGTCGAGACGTTTATGTCTCGACATTCGCCATTAGCGGACGGCGGGCGCTCCGTGAATTGCGTACTTGCGCGGGAATCATATCCTTCCGCAACGTAGCGAAATGTTCCCCTATTTTTTCGGACGAGCGCGCATTTTTGCGGGCGTAATCTCGTCGGAAAGTCGGGCACACTTGCTGCGGCGATATAGCGCACAGATGGAACTTTCGAGCATTGAAAATATCTGGTAGGCCGTAGCGCGAGGCGGTATGCCCAGAGCGTACACTCGGGTACGGAAATGTCCAGCGAGATAGCCACTCGTAACGAACAATGGCCGGTTCTGGTCTGACCGAAGGAAGGCAGAGGAGCGCGTCGTCTCGCTCTATGTCCGTCGCGCGCATACCACGGCTCTTTCCACTCTCTTCGACTTCTATCTCGTTTGCCCATTGCCCGGCCCATAATACACGGTATCGCTGCTTCTGCCAAGTGAGCGACTTCCGTCTTCCTTTCGTCGTTGCACGACAATGGCGCCCAAATTTAAAGAGTGTCTGCGAAGAGCGCGCGTCTTCTGCGAAAAGCTCTACGTCGAGATCGTCTGAAACACGTGAATGCTCTCGATGTGCTTCTCCTTCGTGCGAATTCCTTCAGCGCGATATCCACTCGAGCGCATCTCGCGGACACGTCACAATTTTGAGAACATTGTTGAATATCAAATCCGCGAGGCTGAGATTGTAAAATGGATTGCAAAATGGAGATTGTAAACAAAGATAAGAAGAAATGAATCGAAACTATATTTATCTTTCGTTGTACTTGCGAGTAATTAAAAATTTCCGGGGTCTTTAACGAAATAATCAGAAATGTTTGCGTGTATTTTAACACGCGTTTATACGCCAACATAAAATCGAATTAACGTTTATCGTTTTTTTTCCTGTCATAGTGTAAAAAAAACATACTGCAAGTCGCGAGTGTATTTCCGCACGTTTATCGCGCAAAAATCCTTTCCAATATTACAAAAAATAGATTCGACAGATGAATCATTCAGTTGATTTACAGAATTGTTCTTTTTTTCGCATCAATCCGTCGATGAATTTTTCGATCGGGCGACTGTATGCGAATTATACGAACGATGGACTCGGCACGTGTCCATCGTGATTCGATCAAATGACGTATGGGAATCCAAATGACGCTGATCTGTTTATTTATTAATCATCATCTCTCCTCAGTTTGCACATTAACATTGTTGCAGCGCTTAGTGTACGTATAGAATATTAATTTACGAGTCGAGCGATGCGTATGTATAATTAATTAATAATTACATCAAAAATATAATAACTCGAAAGTTTATGTTTTTTTTCAAGCTTGTTTCAACGTTTTTAATTAGCAAAGAAACGATATTTATTTACGTAACTTGTATTTTGAGTTGTTTGAAACGCTGTACGCAAAAACATTTAAAAAACCCGCATCGTTACATAACGGTATTATGTTGCGGACACACGAGGGGTGACGTAACTAAAGCCGAATTCCGCCAAATCGGCCGTTCCCTACGTCCGATTGTCAATTACGAACATCATCGACCGTCGTACTTCCCGTGGCCGGCGGCGCTGCCGCGAAAGATGTAATTGGCCGGATCGTTAGCCAAATCCTTGGTAATTAAGGAGGTCGATGCCTGTCCAGGATGGACGCCGGACGAGCACGGACAGGGCGTGGTTGCAGTAAACGTCATCGGCAGGGCACTAGACGTCACGGGCCACACGAGCATCACACACGCGTCACATTTGCATGATTCCGTATGTACGCACATCGTATTCGCGCGCGCGCACGTGAACAACACATCCGGATGCACGGTTGCAATGCGACGCAGTGCGGTGTGCATCGGCGTGCTTCTCCCGGGACCGCGCCCTCGTCGGGCCCGTTGTCGAGTGCCCCCTGCACTCTCTGACCGACACTCTTGCACCGAATTTTCGACGACCCTCAATGTTCCAATGCGATTACCGCTCGCTGTATTCGCGAGACTCGTGTCCTCGCGCGAGCGATTTCACCCCTTCCTCCGCAAAACGAACGATAAAGCGTGAGCCGCTGACGAGCAGCTCGATGACGAGCAGCTCCCCCGAATGTCCTTGCGACTTGTCTGCAGTTAGCATATAGGGTAACCGAACCTGTTAGCATCTCTTCAATGATTGGCACTTATTGATTTTTGTTTTGTTTTGTTTTGTTTTGTTTTGTTTTGTTCTAGTTGTTAACATTTTTGTCAGTAGCTACTTTTTTTACTGAACGGTAGATTAATTTGAAGTTTTTGTGTTAGCAACATTATTTTATTTCAGTCTTTTAGCTAGCACTCTTGGAAAAATAAATTGACGGGTACTTGTGCCAATTATTGGGTGCTTTATTCTATTTCTAGAAATATTTTAATATAGCTGATGCGCGCGTGCGCGCTAATGCATCAGACGCACTTTAGAAGAAAATGATTTTATCGCGTTTTTAAGTGCCTGTCATTTTGTCACATCTATATATAAGTTATTGTTATTTTTTGTATTACACATGCACAAATAACTCGGGATCTTATATATATTTGTGAGAATTCACTTTATGTCTGCCATCTTGTACAATTATCGTGTAACGTTATCGATAATGACAACGACAAATGATTCGGATACTTTCGTCAGAACGCGCAACATCACTATCGGAACCATTAACGGAATAGTCGAAACAGTGCCGGGCTGTAATCGGGTATTAATTCAATGTGTTTCTGAATATTTCATAAGTAGCGTTCTGATGAATTCCTGCATCAGAGGTAATCGCGAGCGACGCGCGCGCGCAAGCTAGATGGATTATCGTAGCGGATCTGATGGAAATATTTCATTTCTCTCTCGAGAGAGAGAATGCGGGAGATACCGCAGTGCCGCTTCATCCAGCAACGTTTATTCATAACGAGGAAGTGAAGCGACACGTCGGAGGAAATGACGTTAATGAAATCGAAAATAATCTCCCTCTCTCGCGATGAAATCTTTCGCCATTCTTTCAAAACGTTTTAGCGATTTTACATCCGCGTAATTGTTGTTTTCAAACCGGACTTGAGAATTTTAAATAAAAAAAAATTCTTCTATTTTGACTCGATACGTTTCTTTTTCTTTTTTTTTTTTTATTATCAATATCTATAACCTAACCTTTTTTTATTGATATATATGTATAACATTTACGTCATTTCACTCTATCCCCCCATCGATTGCATTGACACAGAGATGAGGGTTAAAGAAAACGCTTCGACGGGAGCGATGTAAAAGCTATAAATTTCGCTCCACAATTATCCCCATGAGAGAAACGCCCCTACGCGCTTGTTCCCTCATCGGCCGCAATAAGCGCGTATTATCATCCTTATCACTGGTCGCGATACATCGCAGGTCAAATCCTCATCATCAGCACTCCGTGCGCACACAAAGACGCACGTGAAAGCACGGGAATGTCAATACGGATGTCCTAGCCGACGTAATCGTCATTCTCTGTCAACATGTCCGTTTACATCCAAGTTATGCGGAGAATCCGTGAGTAGTAACTAAACTGGCAACTTGCTCGACGATCGGTAGTAATTATTTTCTCGTTTTGCAGAAAAATTGAAGGACGAAAACGCTCTTGCTCTACAAACTCTCAAGCTGTTTGATTGATCATATTTTGAAATCTGACGAGTGATTAAGAGTCAATTGTTTCATTCGAAAAATTTGAAGCTAATCACCGCGTCTTTTATCGTTAAACGTAAAGATCACTTTCGCGTGTCTATATCATTCGAATCCTCGCTCATCGGGATTATATCCTTTTCCACCCTCGCTAACCCGTAACTACCGCCCACCTCGCGCGACGCGGGAGGGAGAAAAACGACGATTTCCCCGAGAGTCGATGACACGAAATCGCCAAGTGCTCGCCATTGTTTTCACAAGAGCACAAGACAGAAAGGCAGGATGGTGTGGGCTCGCCGCAGCCCCCTGCGCGGTATCGGTTCGGAGGGGGCGAGCGAGAGGAAAAAGGGGTGGCCGCGGGTGGCCGGCGCTGAATGAAGACGGGAAGAATCGCGCAGTCCGACTTTTTAATATCCAGGGATGATCTGTAGCCGCGGCGCGCTGCGTCAGCCGCTGTCATTGTTATACGCCCGGACCTCTTCAGCGCAATGACAATCTCTCGGGTTTTATTCTCCCGGAGCGAGCGAGACCCGCTCTTCCCCTCTCCCGTACCGGGGGGACTCAGTTTCCGTCGCGAGTATTATCGCGTGCCCTTCCGTCCTCCCCGCAGAGAGATCGTCTTGTTCACCACCGACTTTTCGCGTCCTCCTCTCCCTCCATCCTCCCGGATAAAAGTTCTCGATTTCTTCGTTTGCTGGTGGAGCAAGTTCGCGGGAGCAACGTTATCGTCGCCTTCGGAAACTACGCTATACGAGTTTTTCCCGGGACAATTGCCGAGAAAGTGGCCTCCTCGACGTTCGCCGCATTGATTCCTCGATAGTCGAGCGAGATTATCCGCGCTCGCTGCAATATTCGATAGATTTGTATCTGGCTTTTAGTACATTACTCGTGATACGCGTTGGAAGTATGTTTGAAACAGATTATCCGAAATGGTTAGATGTTTACAAATATATATATATATTTATGACAAAAACTTTACCGTTTAGAAGAATACGTTAGAGTAACATTTGTGACCGTAAAAATTCTGTTGCTGAAAAAATATCGATGTATATATATGTACATGTTTCGGTAACTCAATGTTAGAACCGACGCGCGTAACAGACGCCCGTCTTCCAGACGGTGGGAATGGTCAGGTACAAAAACAAAAACTTCCATATGTTCGTTTTCCCGGCAAGACGTCGCGAAAACGAATATGTATACCGCTCGGGAGGCGTCTGCGGTAAAGGACAGCCTTGAAAGAAGGACGTGGTGGAGGATGTGGAAAAGGCGCGATCGTCTCTTTCGCGCGCGCGCGCGCGCGTGTGTGTGTGTGTGTGTGCGCCCTCTCGACTTGGAACTCATAACGAAGATAGACGCACATTCGACGCGATCCTTCATGCACGTCTCCATGTAGGTGGCTGGCACACGCCATAGAACGCGTGTGCGTGCGTTTGTGCGGTGTGCCCGCCGCCGCGTTCAACCCCACGGGAGCGGGTAATAGATTTATTGGACACCCGGTACGTAGGATATAGATATGGATATTATAGACGCTCGAGAGTTAGAGATACAACCCGCACTACGGCGTGCCTCTGCCACAGCCACCCTTGGCAAATACGAATGGCACATCTAACTTTATGAAACGTGGCGCACGCCGCTCCCTGACCCCGCGGACAACGCAAAAGGTCGGAGCCCGATTTTGCGAGATTTCGCCGATAACGCGCGGATCTCGGCATTGTTTCTTTTGTCATCGCGCAAATACATCGAGAGTTTTATGCGATATGTGTGTAAAAATATCATTGAGGTTTGAAACGTTCGTCGAGCGAAAAAATATATTTCGAAAAAGACACGTTCTGCGCCTTTTTTTGTGGCAAAATTCTTTCACTGTAGAATATCTAATGACAAGACCGTTAATTTTTGAAACAAGTTTTTCTTGTACTTATACTCTTTAGTGCAAGTTAGATGTTTTGGGAGATGTATAATATCTCTATGAGAGATATCACAGAAAACGTTTTGCTATTATACAGCTAGCAAGAAAACTTTGTCGAGTTCCGAGACGGAATTTTTGTTTCATCAATAAAACGTTTTGTTGGCAAAAATCTCTTAATAACAGGCTTAGCAAGTATTTCTTGCTACCTGAGCAAAAAATGGATTAAATCTAAGTAGATCTAACTTAAATCTAACGAGATAAAAAAAATGGAAAAATAGATCTAATTAGATCCAAATTAGATTTAAATAGATATACAGTAGATTTAAATAGATATAAGTAGATCTATGTAAATGTACACTTTATTTGTCATTAGATCTTCTTTAGATCTACTCAGGTCTACTATCTTAGATTTATTCAGATCTGCTTAGTTCTGCTTAGATCTGCTTAGATCTAATATAATAAATCTACTATAGATCTAAAATAGATCTACTGATAAATAAAGTGTAAATTTACATAGATCTACTTATATCTTATTTAGATCTATTGTATATCTATTTAAATCTAATTTGGATCTAATTAGATCTATTTTTCCATTTTTTTTTATCTCGTTAAATTTAAATTAAATCTACTTAGATTTAATCCATTTTTTCCCGGGTAACTATATAGTAACTAATTTCTTGCTATTCTGGCAAATCGTTTTTAGTAACATAATATCTTCTTATAATGTATATAACATAATTCAATAAACAAATATTTTTATATTATTGTTTAATAGAGGCGAAATACATTTTTTCTCTCGACAAACGTTTCAACAACGTATAAAATATCATCTTTTATTCCGCCGACTGTTTTTGTTTTTTAAATACAAATTTGTGAGATATATCGCTTCATATGTTATAAAATTTACGTAGATAATACTGATATATGTTTCGGGGATGATACGTAATCAAAGTAAATAGTGTTGTGGAACACGTGCACGTGTTGATACAAAAAAAAAACATTCTGGTAGAAATATGTTGTACGTATGAAAAACAAATTCAAGGAAATGTTTTGCGACCACAGGCGAGGCGGTGTGCGTTTCGGAAATTAGAAACGTTATCTGGCTTTCTCATCCAGCTCTATCAGTCTCCTCATAACCATCGCCGCGAGCACCGCGGACCGAAGCTTTACGAGTGTCGCATTCGTACTTGCGGAGAGAACCCACGTGTTCTATTAAACGGCGCTAAACTGTCACACAATCTGGCCGATGAACTTCCATTTGGCGAAACTGTTATTGTCCCTCGGTTAAATGCCTTCAAGTGTCTATTAATTTCTAGCAATGTTAACAGTTTGCGAACAATTCGCAGCTCGGACGTTTTCTTTCGCAATGCAAACTAGCATGTAAGACTTTTCTCTCAAAAACATTGTCAAATTAAAGCGATGAGTGTGATAAGAATTAATTTTTTGAAAAAAGTTATAAAAAAAAATACTATCTATATTACCACAAGATAGTCTGCGATGTCGTATTTGAACGCTCGTTCGCGCAGTATTTGTGTTATTTGCGTTCGCGACTTAGCTTCGTGCTCTCTTCGTTACTCTCTTATTTACGTCGCGCGCATGCACTGACGCGTGCGTGTGTGTGCATCTTGCGCGTACATCCTATCCTGTGCGTGTGTTGGTCGCGAAGGGGGCTAAGGGGAAGGGTGTGGTGAAAGGGCTGGTTTTGATTAGCTCTGTGTAGACAATACCCACCCTCTGATACCACTGTGATTCTCTCGTTCTCTCTGTCTTCCTCTCTCTCTCTCTCTCTCTCTCTCTGTCTCTCTCTCTCTCTTTTTCTCTTTCTCTCTCACTCCCGATCTCTTCCTCTTTCTATCACGCTGCACTATTCCCTTCCGCCAAACCATCCCCGTCCACCTCACATCGCCCACCGGCTCGCCTCGGCTTCGCCTTCTCCGCAAGCGAACGCAGCAGCCACTTTGTACGCCGACTGTTTTGTGTCTGACGAACAATAGGCCTGCACCACTGACAGTGTACCACTACCAACATCGCCAGCACCGACCGCCGGCATCGTCATCATCGTTGCCCGCGCGCATAGTGATAGGTCTCGATCCAATTGGCGAGTGGTGGTCCTGTTTTTCGATTGACTCGCGACAAACATGACATTCGATGTATGTACGAACATACATCGATAAGAATTATGATTATTCGTTTCCAAATTCCGATTATTCGCTCCCAAACGTTTGTAATATCTTCTTAAAATTAAATAACAGAAATGGAATTTATACATGGTGTAAAATCCATGTAAATATTACAAAATCAATTTAAAGAAAAAAAAAGCCTGGCAAATATTTATTTGAAAAAACTGTATTTAGCAATGTAGATTTATTTACGGCAAACCGAAGGAAGAAACTTCGTACATTTAATTAAATTATAATTAATTAATTAATTAAATTATACTTGTATTTTGATTAGAAAGAAAATATGTTGGTCACTTTGAACTTTGAGTCGTCCACTATTTGACGTATCGCGATATTAACTTTCTTCGTCGTTGCTCGCAAGCGACATTCGCAAGCCGGGGTCTGTTTCTAGCGAACTTCTCGAGGTCGTTTCCTTCCGGGGGTAACATGGCGCCAGAACGAAGATCTAATCGCGCTTTGCAACGTTACACGACCGTATCGCGATATTATTGTGCGACGTTTTCGACGGCTGACGCTAAGTGTCGTGGGATATATTGTATTTCGGGAATACATTGTGCGCTCTCGCGCTCACTGTGAAACTTGCCGCTCCAAGTTCGGCTATCAATGCGCGCCTCGCGAATGTATTTATACAGTAAACTCTCGCGCGCGGTTTGACAACCCTTTCGTCGATCCGACGCGGTTCGGTCGATTTTATTTATGCGGGGGTAGCGAAGTCTTGAGTTAATTATTCAGTTAGCCAATTGTTCGCGCCTCGCATTGATTTCGCGCGTCTTGAATCCTTGGGGATTATGTCGGTACAACTCATTGATGAATTTAATTGCGAACTCAATTGTCGGATTAGTCAATTGTTCGGTTTCTCTATCGCACGATATTTTAAGCGGAAAACAGGCTTGATCGTGGCATTATAAAACGCGGAAATTAAAATTAAAAATTATATAATAATGTTTTTTCTATGTGGATGCAAAACGTATGTAAGATTACACATGTCTGTTGTCACAGTCTTTCATATAAAAAAAAATCATATTATTGCGAAAAACTTATTTAAAAAATATCCGATCCGGCAATGTGAGAAGTTTTCAAAGCGAAGCTCGAAAGAGCCGGCTATGGAATATACCTACATCTCTCCTGCTCGCGCTTCACGGAGAAGTTCGATTGTTGCATATAATTGATTCTGCGTCGAAGCGTACTCCATTTGCGCAGTCCTCCTTTCCACGCGGAAATTAACACGAACTTGCTCGGTTCGAGAACCCGAAGATCTCGTCGTACAATTAAGTTTCGAGCGTTGCCTACATTTGGTAAGATCGCATTTCCATAAATTTATTTCACAAACACACACACACACACACACAAAGTCAGTTAATTCGGTATCTAAAATCGATGTAAAATTTTCGAGACTTGTGTATCTCACGGCTGGCCGAGATATACATTTGCTTTATCTAGAGCAAACTACTCGAAAATTATAATCATCAACAAAAGTTACGTTTTAACTGCTTTGTTTCAACGCAAAGATAAAGAACATCATTGGTCGGTTAAGATAACAGGATTGTGTCTGTCCACAATGCAGATATATATCGGCTAGTAATTTAGACTAGACCGTGGTGGTTCGTGTAGATCGGCGTAAACTTTAAATTAGGATGTCGCATTAACGAGATTTCGAGCGTGGCCTCCTTTCCGCGCGACCATTCATCCGCTACGGAATACGTCAGCAACAGACGGTCCACAAAATTTATCAATAACGCTACATTAAGTCTGCACGAGTAAGCTCAAACGTCATATATATTGAGCGATCGTTAAGTAAACATAATTGAAATAAATAGGAAATAAATTTTAAATAGTGAAAGGGAAAACTTGCGTCTCAAAATCTTTTAGGAAATACCACGTGAATAGTTTTATCTAGTAAATGCTGCATTTTTACATATAGAACAATTTATTACATATTCGTGATAATTTACTTTTAAAACTATCCGCGAAATTTACTTTTGCTTTAAAACAATAATCGGCTTGTCTCAATTTAACTGGCAACCTCGATTCTCGCGCTTGACTTTACGTACACAAACTACACATTTGCCTGTTTACGTGCGTACACGTGCAAACGACGACCTGCCACACGTCGTGCCACAAAGTATCGATATTAGCTGACCGATTTTCATTGGCAGCGAGAGAGCATACTTGCCGTCGTCGTTGTCGTCGTCGTCGTTCGCGTCGCGCATTTCAAACAACCTCTCGTGGCGTTTCGCTACGCGCAAACGTCGGGGTGGACGATAGAAGAGCCGGGGACTCGCGCGGGGGCGCGCAACCCTCGCACAGCCGGTCTCGATTGGAAATTACTCCCTTTCATCCCTATTTACAGGGTGAAAGAGTAAGCAGAAAAGGCGCGGTCGCGTCGGGTATTGCCTGGCTCCACCGTGACGAATATGCTTCCCTTCCCCTTTTCCCCCGAAGTGCCCGGCTTGGTTCAAATTGAGGAGTAGATGCGAAAAAAAGTTCCCGTGCGTGTGCCAATCACAAATGCAAAGTACATCTCATAAAATGTGATATGCAATATTTATCTTTCCGTTAGGAACACGTTATAGAAATAAATATATTTTCATTGCGTTACAATTAAGTGAATTGTATGACACTAACATAAAGAAAGAAATTTTTATTAATTAGGAGCTCCCCCGCACTTTTTTGTAGGACAACTCGGAATATGATGTCACATTTAAAACTTCTTTTGCAATTTTAATAAAGACGATACGTTTGACAGTGATGTTATCGCATAGAACAATTCTTTTATTATTAAAACTTAGAAATAAAACTTTTGATGTTTTTATTAATATTAATCTGATCAACTAAAACGTCAACAAGACTATGCAAATTTGGCGTCTTTCTACAAACATGGAAGAAAAATGCCACAAAATAATGTATTATATTTTGTATTAATAATAAATTAAAAATGTATTGTATTTTATAGTAATAAGATGTATTGTATTTTATAGTAATAACACAAGCAGCTTTTGCAAAGAGTTGTAAATAACTTACATAACTCGTGGAGTCAGTTTTGACATTTTGCACAACATATCCAGTCTACTTTTCGGGCCAAATTGATCATAATGATATTCCTTGCGACAATTATTGCTATTCAACTTGTTGTTTTCGGTCTTTATTCGTTTGTATAAAATATTTAACGAGTCTCTTAAATCGAGTTAACAATAAAATCTAACAAGACTTAAAATAAAGTAACAGAGCCTAAAAATAGAAATAAGTTACAGTGAAAACTGACGTCTTTCCCTATTATTGTAATATTCAAAACAGATGCTTTTTGAACAACAAGACCATAACAACGATTTTATAACTTTAAACTAACAAATAAAAATGTTAACACATTGTATTTCAATTATTTCAAGATATTAAGTCAAGATTACTACGAAAATTATTATAATACGGTCAAAACTCCATTACAAATATTTTTTCTCTTCTTAGAAATGGGAGGTATAGTTAGCGTTAAATGAGTAATTTTATGTAGATGATATTGTTTTAGGTCTACTCCGGTTTGCCCAAATATTTTTTTAATTAGTTTTTTGCTTTTTTGACATCTTGTTCCACTTTGACATCTTAAATGAAAGTAATCGCTTGTGCATAAAAGAATATCATACAATGTGAAATTGTTTATTGACTAGCAAAGAGCTTTTTGATGAATGAGCTGAATGTATGCGAAATATATTTTTTAAACGTGTAATTATTATACATAATAATTAAAGTATTGGTTTTATAGGTTGAGATGTCCTCTGGTTCGTAATAAGTTTCAAAATGGTGTGTATGAAAAGAACCATTCGAACCAGTTGCAAAATGTGCAAAAAGATTTGATAAAATTGCACAACACCTTGCAACCGGTTTTTCGAACGATCCTTTTCATACACACCATAATAATTAAATTTGTAAAGTAGTTTGTTTATTTATTAGACTATTTTTTGAAAATTTATCGTGTTTAACAAACACGATTTCTATCAATCAGTGATATATTTCAGACACATATCAAATTGTCCATCGAAAAAAAAGAGGAAGATCCCAAAACGCTCTTGCATCTCCCGTCCCCGCCTCTCTTCTTTCCATCGCACGTTCTGCTACCAAATGCGAGCACGCATCGGGGCGGCGCGATCGATTTAGATTTAATTAAAAAATGTTTAACAAGCGCACGTCCTCCCCGCTTTTCCGACCGCGTAAATATCCTCCGTGGCCGCGACGGCCGCATTCCGCGGTTAATTTCCTTGACGTGCCGCCGAGCTATTACGTTGAAATAAAGATAAAAACAATTCGCCCGAGCGCACGAGCTCGTATGTCGTATAATTCTGCGCGCGCGAGCGTTCGCGAAATTAAAAATTCACATTGCAAACGCCTGCATGATGATGAAATAAAATTGCCGAGTCGCGCGACAACCAGAAATCAACAAGCCTCTTCAACGAGCCTTCAACGAAACGCGTCGCATGTGTTGTACGTGTTACGCAACAAGATGACCCGACGAGTGCAGCAGTGCCTGAGAAGCGTTCCGCGCGTGCCTTCCTCCACTATAAGCGAAACGAACTCCGGCACGAAATTCCGAACGCGCGTTTTTATTGCGTAAGTGGGTGAGGGAAAAGAGAGACGAGTTGAAGTATTCCAATAGGTCGATGCGAAACTCATTCAGCATTACGTTTAAATCCGACGAGAAAGAAGAATTATATAGATTTTTCCACGCGCAAATGTAGACACGGTAAAAGTGGGACATGCAACGATGTAGCACTGTTATTTTTATTTTTAGAAATTATTGGCATTTTTAAATATTAGATTTTGCGGGACAATGAGTTGCGTCGCGGTTATAAACCCACGATAAACACATTGCGAAGGTAACGCGATGCTCTGTTTGATAGATCTCGCAAAGCCCGCAACAAATATTTTAATACGCCGTGACGATGTTTTGCTCGTGGTAGACCGCTAATGCTTCCGTCCGCGACGAATTATAAATACGCGTTGCAGAGAAGAGAGACAGAGAAAGAGATAAAAAGAGAGAGAGATAGATAGAGCGAGAACTAACAGGTTGGGGTGATGACGGGGATGGGTTACAGTATTGGATTTGTTCATACAAGCGTCCGTATACGCGCTGCAGCGCGGCGGCGGGAAATCTGACTTCGCGTGGAATTTTTTAATTAGCAAAGGACCTGAAAAAAAAATCCAATGCCGCGATAGCCCGTTACGAGAGCGAGCGAATGGAGTCGTCGCGCACTATAAAGGTGCGCGCGCTCATTTGCCGCGCGCTGGCGCAACTGCCGATCTCTCGATCGTTTTCGCCTTCGCCTGGTATTCGAGAAACGAGCGCGGGGAAAGGTTCGTTAATTAGTGGTTACGCTGGCGCGAGCGAAATGAGACAGTCGATGACGATGATGCTCGCGAAACTTTATAGACTATGCGCTGCTACTACTGTACCGCCACTGTATTTCTTGTGTGTTAATTTCATGAATTTTTTAATGAACGCGCGAGGTCAATTCGTTGTGAATAAAAATACAACGAGGAACTTAATTATAGAGTTTTATTTAATTATAAAGTTTTACGTAACGATAAGAATTACAGGGTTTCGGAGTAAATCCAGGTCTAAAAAAAACGTAAGAAGATAAGCGTACAAATGTAGTTTCCAATAAATCTTCAGTTTTTTTCTTACCTCTTTACAAGAATTTTATACCAGAATGGTGGAGCAAAAAATAGTCTGATCATATCGGTTTGTTAAAAAAGATTACAATCGCAACAACAACGTGTTAACAAACATCGCTGACAACTTCCTCGGGCTCTTGTTTCAAAAAGTAACAGTCTTTTGTCAATAGACATTATACGATGAACTACGTTCGCTTTTCACAGAGAAAAGGCTCGGAACGTCTTCGTTTATTTAAAGAAAAAAATTCACCATTGCAACAATGTGTGCAAATTGAAAAAACATTGCTAGAAAGCAGTTTTCTCAAACTCTTATTTTAAAAAGTAACAGTGACATGTCAATAGATGTTACACAATAAAATATGTTCAATTTGTCACAAGAAAAAGTCCAGAATGTCTTTGTTTATTAAAAAATTATCTTGCAAAGAAAATTACATTGCAAGGGCGTTTTGCGAAATGCAAAACGTCATTGGCGGTTTTCTCAGGCTGTTGGTTTAAAAAGTGGAGCTAAAGGAGATATTTATGCTGATTTCTGAATTAGAAGATAGAATGCAATGGTCTGTATGTATAACTTTTCGCAGGCAGAAGCCTATTATCGACAAGTAATATACAGCGATGTTATTACGATGCGTCAGTTATCGACTGTAGGTCGTAAGACAAAGAGCTCTCAAATTTCGTAGCTGTTATTTCGTTTAATCCTTCCGTCACACGCTACAATGACTACTCTTCTAAGTGAATTTCGGTTTGCAATTGGATGATCACAAAATGACACTAGTGCAAAAAGAGAGACAGAGAGAGAGAAAGAAAGAGAGACCTCATACATTATTGAACCCTTCGTTAGTTGGTGCGTGTTCGAAGGCTGTGCCTCAAGCCGGGCATTTGCGTGATCGCGGTACGTCTCGGCCGGGACTCGGGTCGCAATAATTGTATCTCGCGCAGGATCGTGCAATACTTGCGGGAAATATAAGGATTATTCTCCTACGACCTGTTAGGGAGATATTCATCCCAGACGATGTCTAGATACACGCGGATGAGCAAGAAAGAATTTTGTTTATTATAGCTTATAGAAACGAACGCTCGTCCGAACTAAAATCATCATTTACCAGTGGATTGTTAAATAAAATTAATCTGTTCAAATTTAAATAATTTTCTTCCTTGCAATATTTTAGCTTAGATATAAAACTTGAGAATCAGATGCAGCTTATAACAATATAAAACATCATAGCATATACATATGTTGAAACATTTTAGTTATTTTATATATTACTTGATACACACATACACATGTACACATTTGTTACACGATGTCCAAAGTTTTCAATTTAATTTAATGTCACATATTTACCAGTCAATTTATTTCATGACGATCTCGATAACACACATAATATTGTGATTAAGAAATCACGCGGGAGAGAGAGAGAGGCAGAAATGCCAGATTGGACGGTTTCGCTCTGTACCTGTCTTTATTTTTCTCGATGGCATCCCGCGCGCTGCCCAGCGAGGCGGGGGGAGGGAGAGAAAGAGGGGTTGAAACAGCCAGGGGTGGTGCGGCACGGCGCGTAATGGGGTTACGACAGCGTTAAAAACCTCTCTTATCCTCGTATAATGTCGTCCGAGATCGCGATAAAGCTTCCGCACACTCCGGTTTAAACGACTACGAGTTTGGTCGGAATTTGTTTCGCGTCGACGTTTATTTTTCTTCCGACCGGTAAAAAGCACATGTTACACGTGCGATAAGAATCTTTGCATAAAAAAACGAGAGATCGCGGAATCATCCCCGCGAAACGACGAAAGCCGCGGGGATAGTGCATACATAGGTAGAAACTGAATACGCGAGCAACACACATCGTTGCTAATCGAAAGGGAGTACAATACCATTGCGAGGATAACGGTTTGTTTCTGTTCCTACTTTCGTATTTATTTGCATTTTAAATTAAAAATGAGACAAAAATTACATCGCGAAAGTTATAAGCAAAGTTATATCGTTTTAACATGCACACATAATTTTAATAATAAGTACGTAATTTCTCTGTTTGCACACACACGCACACACACACACACACACAAGATCGTATAAGCTTATTAATCGATGAACACACAATGAGGTCGCATGCAGGAAATACAACTGCTTAGTTGAGTCACTCGCAGCCATTGATGACTTATAATCATTCATTTTGTTTCCACTTATCAATTTTTTACAATAACATTTATTTGCAATATCGTATATAATACTGTGTTTGTGTATTATCCAAACCGCTTTATTTTTTTTTTTCGATCAAAAGAATATTATCAATATACCTACATTGATCAACACGGATTACGTAAATACGTGATTAATTAATACGTTGAATTGTAGTCTGAGTCAGCAGTTACTTATTAATTCTATTTGTCTATATTGTGTAATTGTTTTTGCGAGTAAACAACAATTTGCAATTTTGTGTTGTTAGTAATATTTTTTTTTTTTAACTGTATACACGTTTCTTTATGCAATTTTCCGTTTCTTCGTGCAATTCTCAAATATTTGTATCATACTTTTTCTAAGCAAGATTATTTCACGATCGGCAAAAATTTGCAACATTCTCTCCGCGAGAGAAGACGCATCTCTCGTCCGCGTCGCGACGTCTGCACGCCGCTTGAATATAGCGTCGCGAATCATTCACGCCTCGCTCGAGGGGCGCGCATAAGCACGTAAGTCCATACTTGGACGCATGCTTCCGTACGAATACGAGAAGTCCATAATGCGTGCGGTATGAGCGCGGTCTCTCCTCTCGCGTCTCTCGCTCGCGCGCGCGCGCGAGCGCGGGAGCAAAAGTAGAGGACGCGGGGGGGAGTGAGGGAGAGATGCTCACTCGTATTCACCCCTTCTACACCCGTGGCAACACCACTGTGATGGTCTATAGGCGCGCAGCGATCAATGCCACCGTCGCGGGCCTCTCTGTGCTGCGCCCCCACTGTGCGCGCCGGTTGTCATGACGACAGCATCCCTACCGACCCCACCAGGACCACGACGGCAATCCTGGTGGGGTATCTGGGGTAGCCGCGAAAGGGGTGACGTCTCCGCTAACCCCGTCGACCCCTCGCCACTATCTCTGCCGCAGGGAGGAATTCCTAGAGAGAGAGAGAGAGAGAGAGAGAGAGAGAGAGAGAGACCAGGGGATTTTGACCCTCCACCCTCTATACGAGTCTCTCTCTCTCTCTCTGTCGTCATCATTCTCTATCTGCGTGTCTCTGCGCTCGGCCACCCGCACGCATTACACGTACGTGCAGCGGAGGTCAGGTAGGTCGCTTCAGGTGACACGGCCCTGACACCATATCGCCGGCCGATTCGTTGATTAGATTATCGGACGCCGATCATATCTCTTTCTCTCTCTTTCTCTCGCAACCGATAGGTATACATATCGTTGATGCTAGCATATTATGCAACTTTTAAGCTCTTGATGAGACAATTATTGTCAAGTTTAATAAGTGTACGCGCGCTTATTCTCGGTAGAGATTATTCATGAGGAAAACTGTGCTTCATGCGATTCTGAACTCGGTTATATTCTGTCTTGCAGCTTGGCTGCTTATATTGAATTATGTAACATAAGTTCTGAGAGGCTGAAATGTGAGAAATTAAATGAGAGGAAATTAATTCCTAGTTGCGTTTTAAATTACATTTTACAGACCATATTTATGGAAATTTAAATTTAAAAGTATTATTTAATTTTATAATACATACGTATTTAAAATATAACAATAGATTTTATGCAATATGTACGATCATCAAGTTAATTACTGACTAAATTACAGAAAAATAAAGTTTTTCTAATTTAAAAATCTAGACTATTTGATGATGAAACTTGTAGAGGAATGGGAGGTTACGCACATGCGAATAAATTTAAACCAAGGATCAGGTGGCTTCTAATAAATAATCGCGTATAGTGCGCGGTCGTTGCACTGCGCTTGATACAGTCATGTTTCCTCGGTCGCTAGCTGGATTATACGTATCTGCTGTGTCGGAGTATGGATTTGCCACGCGTTGATTAATTCTCGACTGTTCAAGCCGCCCTTCAAATTGAATTCGGACAGTCTTGGCACTTTAATCGTGACGCAATGGCATTTAGAACATCATAGATAAATACGTAATAGAGAAATATTGTGAATATTATTTAAAAAATCGTATATAAAATTAAAAAGAACTTAATCGTCCATTTTCATTAAAAAAAAAGTTACACGCGTACATGTTATATAAAATTGAAACTATAAAGAGACGTCTGCACACAAAAGCTATTTTATATCAATTGCTTTTGTTATTTTGACAAAATGCAAAACTAGTTTTTAGAACTTTCAAACGAAGTTTTATACAAATATGTCATATGTATTGAATGTAAAAAATAAATAAAAAAAGTTGCAATGTACGTGGAATAACGTGAAATATACTACTCTTCGAGTAGTGGGAGAAAGATCACGTTATCCATAAGTAAATCAAAGTTTCTTTCTTTTATGCGGCCTGTTGGAGATAATGATATTTATGCGCGTCAAGTGTACGATGTGTGGTCCGCCACACATGAATTACGAGTAGGTCACAAGAGAAGGAATGGAGTAAAAAGCGCGCGGCAAGTTCGAACGTCTGTTCCGAGGAAGTCCCGAGAGATCCGAGTCCTACGAAAGACATGCGCGCGTGAAAGCACGATTTTCAAAGTTTCGCACATTTTTAATGCGACTGATTTACGAGCGGACGACACATATCGGGGGATTTATGCAACATATATATATATGATGCTTTTCTTTTTACGACATTTTATGCCGATTCGTTCGTTTTGCATCATCTCGCTTTTTGCAAAAAGAATTTGTTACGTTTCGAGTCTTTTCGAAAGTAATTATCGCGACTCGCAACGCGATTATACTATACGCACAAATAACGAGTTTACAAACCGCGTTATTATCGCTCATAAATACAATGTTATTTAAAGTAAGTACAGTAAACAAACGTTATTAATGCGACAAATATAATTAAATAACGTTACAGATCAGATAAATTATATTGGGTGTTGCCCAAAGGAAATAAACACACTAGTGACATAATAATTAACGCGATTCAATTTCGAATAGGAAAGGGATCATCAATCCGCGAGCTATTTCAATTATCGCACGCCGAATACGCGAACATTCGTTGTATTCGCGAGCGCTCTCTTGATGCACGCACAATATCGGACAGCTACACTCGGGTACCTATGTTCGGATACGCGAAGTATGCCAATTACTTGAATTCGGACATAAAGTTCGTCAAATGAAAAGCATTGTCTATGAGTCACCGTAAAAGAATCTGCCGATTGAAATAAATTCAAAAACATTAGAAAAAATTACAATTTTACGTCTTCATCGAATACGCGCCAAAACAAGAAAATGAAAAATCAAAGAAAACTTTTAGATTTTCATATTTTATTTTGTATAGCAATTGGTATTTTTAAGAATAAAAACATTTTGAAATGTGGATATATGTCTCTCATTGATAAACAAAACCGCTTCCGTCCGCTCGATGACCACGCTGCGCTTTTGAGTGAACGCGTCGCGCGAGAGCGCGTAAATATTTATCGTGGATAATCCGAGTATACAGGCGTCTATTACAGCCGCCCTTCGTCGTCGCTGCCCCTCGGGCGGCGGGTTTGACCCCGAGGGACATTCCTGGCGTGACACGTAAGGTCTCTCTCGCTTGCCGTGCTCCGCGTGCTCCCTGGCTCCCTGCTCGCCGCTGTCCGAGAGAGAAAGAAAGAGGGGAAGGAGGAAGTGAGAGAGAGAGAGAGAGAGAGAGAGAGAGAGAGCGAGAGAGAGAGAGTAGAAAAGCTCCGGCCGGTGAGCCACGAAGTTTTCGCATTGTCATTTGGGGCACAACGCAAAAGGGAGGGGAAGATGCGGCGCAGGAGGTAGGAAGAAAAGGAATCGCAAGCGAGCGAGGGAGATATGCGGAAGAACGAGGCTGAGGAGTTACAAGAGGGGGGGGAGGGTGAGAACGAGAGCGAAGGAGAAGGAGGAAAGAGGCCTGAGATGAAGAGGACGAGAGCAGATTGAAGAAAGGGAGATGGATGTGCGGAGTTGGAAAGAGAAAGAGCGACGATAAACGGAGTAGATGAGGGATGTGTGACAAGATAGAGACGACGCGCGAACAGAGAGGGAAGAAAAGTTAGAAAGCGGAAGAAGAGATGATAGTTTATTAATAATGCGGAATAATTTTCCTCTGGCAAATGTGCGCTCGAGTTTGCGTTGAAATTAAATATATATATATCATAAGTTTATTGCTGTCATCATCAACTCACGCGTAGACGCGCACTTTCAATACGCTATAAAATACGTAGGTTTAAGTAAAATAATGTAAAAGCGTGCGAATGGGAACGAGTAGGCAATTAAAGTAGATTGTGATTTGATACGCAATACACAATTGAAATAGTGTCACCTAAACATCGAGATAATGACTTTTTGATATAGCAGTACGAGTTCTTGATATTCCATTTTATAGCAATATGATATATATATTCTCTCTCTCAACGATTGCGACCGTTTAATTTTATATTGATGGAGCGATATTTGTTTCAATTATCACGACGAAGAATGAACGAAAGCATGTGAGATTCTGAAACACAATCTCGGGAGGGGAAAAGGGGAGTCTCATGTATTAATTGAAAACGTTCTTATACACAGTTAAAGCTACAGCCGAGAGAAACAAATATATATATTACTTGCTGTAATAATGAAAGTTATCTTAAGAAGTTCAATTGCAAAAAAAAGAAGAGAGAGACGAGATTCGCAATAAAGTCGTCGCGAGAGAAAAATCTATAGATAGAAATAATAAACGCGAACTAAAATTATGGCACTCCCGAATACAAAAATAATGAAAATGAGAATAGCAGCGCGGCACGAGAGCGAGACGGGGCCAGCAGTGGCTATGATAATGAAAGTCATCTTAACAAACGTCAGTTGCAAAAAAGGAGCAGCGGAGCGAGAGAGGGAAAGAAAAAGAGAGACAGAGAGAGAGAGAAAAGAGAGAGAGAGAGGAGGACCGACGGAGAGTACTCAGAGAGACAAGCAGTGGGAGATAGATGGCCGATTCTTGTAGAGAGAAAGAGGGAAGGGGCGAGAGAATGCGCGGTCTCTCCCTTCCGCTTGCCTTCCTCCTCCCTCCCTCTGCCACCCACTTTCGTCGTCGGGGCGAGAAAGGATGCGAGGGGGATGCTGGGGGTTCTCGATGGTCCACCAGGATCCACATCCCCACGGCGGCGTCTCGCGCGCAGGGGTTGCCGCCGCGGTGGGGGATCGCCAGGGGAACACCAGAGGGGTGGGGGTGCTATATTAAACCGGCGCGAGGGGGGGAGAGCTCAGTTCGTCCAAGAGGAGCGTATCGGTCATGTCGTATAAAGCGCACGATCGTTGCATCCGGCGACGACGGAGCGCATCTCTTGCACTCGCGAGATGCACGCAAGTTACTTCTTCTCGTCCTGCGGTGAGCAGAAACACATGTTGGAAGAAAACGTTCGAAGACACGGAGGTGTTTTGCTGCGAAGAAGAGAAAAGAACTGCACGACGAACGGAGCAAACGTGAAACGAGTCACGGGGTAAGTACGACACGTTTTAGAACAAGAGAGAAAGAGAGGGAGGGAGAGAAAAGGAGAGAAAGTAGATCCTCGTCGACGGACGTGTGCTTTCCATTATCGGTGTAAATTGCATTTATCGGAAGATGAGGAGAAATCGATTGATCATGGCGAGTTGCGTTGCTGGACCGTGTGAGTCAGTGTTTGCCGAGCGCCCTTCGTGTCCAAGAGGGTTGTGACATTAGCCGGCGTCCGAGCGGCGCGGTGCTCGGTGACGAGTCGTTTTCGATGTTCCTCAGTGGTGGCGCGTGGTGTCGATTAGGATTTTTATTCGATGCCACGTACTGTTTCTTTCTCTCTCTCTCTCTCTCTCTTCTCTCTCTCTCTCTCTCTCTCTCTCTCTCTCTCTCTCTCTCTCTCTCTCTCTCTCTTTCTCTTTCTCTCTCTCGCTTTCGCCGTTTTTATTCGTGTTCATATGTTCTGTCTCTTTATTACAGTTTTCCTATTTGTGACTTCATCAGCACGATGCAATCGTTCATTATGCATATAGCGCATACAGCGCATTTTTCTCTTTCTTAATATTCTCGAAAGCTTTTGTGTGTACGCGCACACAAAAACTACTAGCTTTTGTTTTTTCCGCGCTTTCTATTTGTCAATTTCTCTTATAGTCACAGTTTCTTTTTTTGCGTGTGTTTTAAATGTATTATTCTAATGTATATTTCGCTCTTATATAATTTTCCTCGAAATGTAACGAACTTCTCTCTCGCTTTCTGCCGCCGGCGCGGCGATTCGATCGGATGCACGATTCTCCTCTTCGCAAAACGCCCGAGATTACTCGCAAAATTCGATTTCATTGGGAAACCGCCTCGCCGCGGGGGAGTCGCGCCACCAGCAGCCACCCTCCACGTTTACGTCGGTACAGATTAATTAAGCGATCGATGCTTCTGGAACACGTGAAATTTGCATTAGCAGCGAGCGAGAGGCACGTTTGATCCGCCGTACTCGGGAAGAGAGGAGAAGGGAGGGGAAATCAGAAGGGTTGCCGAAGGCAGAGGGGTTTCGAACTTTTCCGCGCAGTCTTTTTTCGAATTTAGCGATCAGGAGGACGCATAGTTATGCAAATAATCTTGAAAAAAAATTGCTTGATTAATTAAATGTTGAATATGTTGCAGTGTATAAAAAGATCTTTTCGTGTACATACATAGATAAAAAAAAGTGGGTGCTTATGTTTCGTATTTTTTATAAAGAGTTCTGAGATTCGACACTGTGTCACGGATATATTTTAAATGTAAATTGTTATATTGCAATGTCATGTGCGTAGGATCCTCTTTAAAATTTAGTTGTTTAAACAAAAGTTATTTATTAAAATATAGTAAGTTTAATTAATTAAATATGAAATGTATAGTTTAATTAATTAAATATGAAACTTCTGCACGGAGTTTTTATTTTGTTAGCGATATAAAATCTATTAGAACGTGATTCTGAGTAGGAAAAAACAGAAAACACTTATCCCCCCTCTCTCTCTTCTCTCTCTCTCTTCTCTCTCTCTCCCCTCTTGGATGGTCACGCAAACAACATAGAATCTCGAGTCGTGAGAATTTTTAGCGTTACATACAAATGTGCAGAGATATGATATCTAAAATATCTACGATATAATTTCAGTTTCTATATATATTTCTAGCAAACGACCCGTTACAGAGTTTATTTATAAGTACGCGCATCTCGCGGTTGTTAATATTGTTTGACCTCTCAAATGTGTCGAAACAGACTAGATTTAGTTGCGATCTCAAAACTGTCGTTTTGCGGTTTCAAGAGAGGTCGACTAAATATTCGATACTGAAAGTAACTTTAATTGAACGTTTCCGCGCTCGAATTAAAAATCTTTCGTAAAAACTGTCGTTTGACACAGATAAGAGAGATAGTGTCGAATATAAAACACTAGTCTTACAAAAGTGAAAATCAATAATTAGTATCATAATTGCAAATACAAACAGAATTACTCTATGCACTAATTATGAATTATTTTTATATAATTTGAAGTTACTTTTTAAAAAGCACAGAGCGCGCGTCAGTACACTTATAATTATTCCAACTCTATTTCTAACATCGTGTATACACAGTTAATTAAACAATTGAACTTTAGTTACATATGTAGCAAGATGTGTAATGCATTTTAAAACATCGGCGCAGAGGCGAATTTATTTGCAAAATTAATGTGTTAGGTCACGGGGGTAGCTCGCGAAACACGTCATTCCGCATTCTTCTCAGCGTGGAGCTCGCGGAAACATTGTGCAACACGAGCATGAGATAGAATTAACGGCAGAGCGAGATTATACTCTTAATCGAGTTAAATACCTGTACATGGTGGTCTTTGTAAGAGATCCTTTATGCGCATTGTACGGCGGATAAGTTTGAGTGAATACAATCGCGCTCCAAAACGAGCAAAAAAAAAAAAAAAAAAAAAAAAAAAAGCGCGCGCGTTGTCCTCCACATATATTTTGCAAATAGATAGCGCTTTCGCGTTCTGTTTATTTTTTGCTCTTTGATCTAAGGTATGAAAATCTACATGAAAATCTTGTGAAATAGATTGCGGCGTTATACATATATGTGTATGACGTTGTGAATAGCGGGACGGGGTTTCGTCATTATCGAAAAATACGACGCCGAAAAATTTTAAACTAGCAGTAAAAATAAGATAAACACAGATAGACAGAAAGAAAGAGAGAGAGAGAGAGAGAGAGAGAGAGAGAGGCAGACAGACAGATAGAGACAGAAAAAGTTACACATCAAGAAAAATTCTTTAAACGTTCTGTTAATTAATCTTCTCTTTGGTTTAATTGACTTTTTTTAATCGCAATGTGGTATTGCGCCGGAGTTATTTAACATTTGAACAAATTGAAAAATTTACAGCTACGTCGCGTGAATATAATCCTGCGCGAGATTTAACGCACATATTTATTTTTCGCGTTCCCGTGCATTCAAAATCTGGAAATAATCTGACACCGTATACGGAACATTTCAATGACGACGAGATGCGACGCGATGCGATATATTGCACCGAGTACGAAGTCGCGGTAAGTACTCGTACGTTATACCTCTCTCCTCCGCCGCGTTGGCCCCCATCCTTGTACAGTAAATTAATTCAGACTGTTTTGGAGCTAAAAGTTTTCAGGCCGACACCGCGAGTGCCGCGCTCGTAGCAAATCGCATTTACATGATATTTTCCGGCGTAATTTACATGTTTGAATCCGGGATTTTCGTCGCGCGCTTTACTCACTCCGCAACTCCGCAACTCTAGCCTATTTTTATTTACACGCTCTTTTGACTGGCACGCGCGCGCAAATTTCAGATTCGCGTTTTCCGCGAAGGAAGGTGGCTCAACAGAAGTATCTCGTCGCGCAGGGTCACGCTGAATCCACTTTAATCCTGTTAACCTATCAACACACTCAAGGCCTTTTACGTCGCACAAAGATATCTTCGCGTTCGCAATCCTATTAAATCCCTTCATCCCGCCAGTTCGCGGAATACGCTGACTTTAATGGCGAGGAGATAATCTTACCGCCGGCTAACATAATGTGTCCTTCCGCTGATTTAAGCAAACTTAGTAATCGAGTATACGAGTTTCACGCGCAAGTCGCAGCAAGCGATCGTCTTCGCTGACAGGTGTTTCATTTCATTAGCGTAATCCAGCTGTAAAATCAAAGGTAATAGCCTTCTAAATAGATATTCTGTAATGTTTAATCCGGAATGTGCTCTATTTACAAGACGGAAAAACATAATTACGGTTAACGAAGAAAAAATGTAAAAAAAAACGTTGTAGCTCATCGTCGGTTTTAAGAAGACACCTTATACGCGCGCGGTTACATTTCATAGCGTTTGGATAATTACTTCGCCGTAGGCGAATAATTAATTATGTATTATCATTAGTGACATTGAAATGTGTGTGTGGGGGGGGGGGCTTTTACAGGTTTCGAGAAATTTTTTTTTGGGGAATATTATGCAGAAAGAAGCTCCGTTTTTATGAAAGAGACGAGGGGTAAAGGAACAGAACGCGCGGCTTCGTTTTTTTTTCGCTCCGCGACGGAGAAAGACAGAGCGCGCTTCGTCGCGTCTACTTGTAAGCGCGTTTGAATCACCGTCGCGAAGGGAAAAGTGGATGAAAGGTATCAGAGACGCGCGGCGACAAGTTTTCATTCCGCGTCGTGCCGTTACAATGCAATTGAATCGATCCGATGTGATACGGGGCTGTCGTCACTCTGCGCGGTGTGAATATTTAATGAACGTTGCCGTTAATGAGGCTCGGCTGTATTAGTATTAATTAACGTCGGAACGTCCCCTCCGGGCGTTTTCATCCGCACGCGTGCGAATAAAAACACTAAATTAAAATAGACAACGGGAGCTGGGCGGATGTGGTCGATCACCAGCTATTTAACTCGGGGCATGCATGTTATCGCTAATTCGCAGGTGTAAGTGCGCGGTTTTGTTTAAAGTTACACATTAAAGTTACGTAATACAGAGTAATTTTTCTCGCTGAGAAATATCGCGCAACATTGCGTTGATAATGATTTATGTTTTCACGCAAACATATTTAATGTATGCGATTGATAAGTATCCGAAACAAAATCTATTTACCAATACAGTATATATATATATAGAAGTACTCGAAGTACGTTTAATATCACGCACAATGTGTGTAATTTTTTTACGTGAGGCAATTGATAAGTATCCGAAACGACGCATAGATAGCGACAGTAGTATTACATTGCGCTGTTGTCTTTGACAAAAATTTTCTTCCAAGAGAACAAAAATCAAACGCTACTTATTATCGCAACACATATAGTGTTTGGATGACAACTCGCCAAAGTATAGCTGCGCGCGGCGTCGATGACTCTATTGCTGCTCGAAAAATGTCTTTCTACCGAAACTATTTTTTCATAGATTTTTTGCATATATGGAAATCGCACGGGGCGAATAAAACGGATGAGGCGGAAATTCGAAGCTCGACTTGTAAATTTTATAACTGCGACAGTTGAAATGTGGTGTATTGTCAAAAATCACTGAGAGCGTCTACGTGTCAACGACAAGAACAACAATATACACATATTGCGCGTGACATTAAATTTACTTTGGGTAGTTCTACATATATACTGTATTGGTAAATAGATTTGGTTTGTTTTTGCTTTCTTGTAATATACGAATAAAATTTTATATAGTAATTGATTAATTATTTTGCGTTATAAAATGCTCGCTTGTTTCTTACTTCACATTTATGTGAAAAGTATATAAATCCCGTTGCCTGTAAAAAGACAGCAGATTGGCAAATAAGCCGTATACACTTTAAAAGAATTCGAGAGATCAATCTCTTCTTTGTCAGGCGATTTCATAGTTCCATCGAAAAGTTCGAATGAATTCGATCGCACTCCGTGAAGTTGATCGGTACACGATGCAACGGATTCTTTGCTGGATTCCGTAAACTTGGCATTGAAATTGTTCGTCTGCGATGTGATTTCTCAGAAATATGAATGCAACATTCTGCGAGTTTTTATTGTAATATATTTATAAAGCAATGTTTTTTTTTATACATATTTTTGCACAAAAACAGACAATGTTCAACTTCTGTACATAATTTAATTATATCAATTATATCAAACAAATTAAAAATATTAGTTTAAAAATAATATTAAATAACACACTTTACAAAGTAAACAAGTAGCATCGCTACTTTAAATCGCTGTTATTTAAATTACGGAAATGACAATTAAATTAGAAATACTGAACGGCACAAGTTTACGAAAATGCTGTGTATGTATTCAACACATATGAGAGGGAATTATCAGTGTGCCTTACATATTGTCATTGTTATCAAACTAGTGTGCGTCTAGCCTATATTCAGCAGTTTTCGGAGCCGCACAATCGATTGTCTCATGTCGTCACAACGGATTAATGAGTGACGAACAATGTGTTGGAGCCATGCGTTTGCATTTTGCACGAAAATTAGAGCGCGCATTGTTCAAGAGGCTGCGGATTCAAAATGCACCGGAAAGAAATTGGGTGTGCATCGCAGACAGATCATTATGATCTCTCTCTGTCTCTCTCTCTCTCTCGCTCACACACACACACATACACACACACAGAGTAGAAGAAGAAGAGAGTTTGATTAGCACCCATGTAGTTCCTGGTTAAATTCCAGCTACGAAAAATTGAATTTTTTTCTCACTTTCTTATTCCACGTTTTTACAATGTGAAAGCAGAACATAATCTGTTTGTAAATTTGTAAAAAAAAAGAAAACGCAAAGATATGTAAACATTTATATTTCACAAAATACACGTGTCGTGTATGTGTGTGTTATACATGTGGATGTATTAATACGATCACAGCGATAAATTGTTTAAATTTCACAATATTGTGCAAAAAATAGATAGAAAGCATAAAACGATAGAAATGTGTATACCGGTTGTTTCAGAAGAGTCATATACTATTGAATATTAAACTAAAATATATATGCCATTTATTTGAGTTTAAAACATCATAAAACAGTAAAACAAATTACAGCTTGTGTAATGCGTGCAAATTAGAAATTTAGTTTTCGCTTAATTTTACTTCTCATTTGAATTGGAATTTATTAGAAATTGAAACAATCAACCTCGAAGATTAATGGCGTTTTAATCGAACTTTCTCGCGGGAGAATTTTATCTCGAAATTTGCGGAGATATCTATGAACGAGGTGGGTGGCGCATGATTCTGGGGCACCCTGTACACGACACCCCGTTGCTCTCGCAAAGGAGGAATAGAGAGCAGGAGCCCGAGGCCATCGCTAACGACGCCATTGTCAGCGGCCTGGCCATTGTGCGAGACGTCCTGTACGGAGCGTCGACTCCTGGCCGGGATCGGCTGGCTGGCTCGGTATATATTTCAGAGACGAATAAAACAAATCATTCGGCGGTGACGATGCGACGGGACGCGATGCGCGATCGATTCGCGTGAAAATCCGCAGGGAAAAGGCGCTTGCGGTGATAGCTCGCTTATGGCACGTCGAGAGAGAGAAAGAGAGAGAGAGGGAGGGAAGGGAGAGAGATAATAGTTAACCGTAGTAATTAAAGATGAAATTGATGGCGATTGATGATGTGGTTCAATAACTTCTAAGCGAATCATTTTGAATATCGAATCTCCATTTAAACGGAAACAACTGAATTATCTTGCAAATTGATTACAATAATAATAATAATATATCTCTAATGTGTAAAGTATAATATAAGTGTCTATAGTACAATTTAATCTTGATTCTTAGGTTTTCTTTAAGACAAAAACTGTACTTATATTTAAAAAGTTTTTACAAGGAAATAATTAAAAACAGTGTCAATTAATAAAATTTATTAGAATTTTAATATCTAGATTTTTTTTCATCTTGACACACTGTCTACTATCAAGCTATGAGTTTCCGTTATAATAGGCAACATTCGAACCGAGTTATCTGGGCCAAGAAGAAGGAGCTTCTCGTCACCTACAAAGGTATTAAACGGGACAACAAGTCTCCGACTAGTCCTTCCGCACCACCGCTCCTCGGACTACTTCCCCTCGAGTCGTCACATTGTGCCTTCGCACGACGAATTTCAGCTCGCTCGTCGTGTTCGTAAAACAGCCACTTTTCCATCTGGTACTCCCGGAGTACCCTCGAGCACTCTTTGTTCGATCTCGAAGTACCGTTTTCTCGCACTCTCGCACACTCTCTCTCTCTCTCTCTCTCTCTCTCTCTCTTTCTCTTTCTTTTTTTCTCTCTTTTCTTTCTTTGTTTCTCATTCTTTTTCTTGAACCGTGTAGATGCCGTGTGTATCTATACTCCGCGCATCGCGCTGTTTATTTCCAATTATTTTTTCTTTGTTTTCATCGTCTTACACCAAGACAACACTATCTACCCACGTGGTGAAGACGTTTCATTGGAAAAAGCGCGTTCGATTGAATATCGATTACGCTCGATTTGAACTGAGCGTAATGAGCGAGGTCGCTCGCATTAGCTCTGCGCGTGCTGCTTCGTGAGTGAGGAAAAGAACAGTTAATAGTACAGCAAGAAAGAAGGAAGTTGGAGGACGATGAGGGATATCGAACTAATTGCAAAGAGCTTTCCGATACGTTCGGGATACGAGACGACAACGGGAGTAGCAAGCGTGGACGGTCGAATGGAGAAAGCAATTTGCTATAGTTGTGAATCGGTTACATGGAACATTGTGTATTCCGTGATAAGAAGAGTTTATGATAATTGCTGTTTGAAGGCTATAAGTTTCCAAAAATTAAAAAAGAACGTTTATTATGATACGTGATTGTAATTAATTGTCTTAAAAAAGTTATTAAATTTTTGTTTAGTAATTAGTTTCTTAGCAGGAAAAACCGGGGCACAAAGTAATATCCAAAATAAATTATTTAAAAAACAAAATGTACGCGATATTGGGTACATTGTAATATTTACATTTTTTAGCTTTAAGAAAAAAATATTTTAATCTTGTATTAACCGTGAGAAATTTTTAACGGGCCAATGCGCTAGATGTTGCGAAATAAATATATGAATATATATCTTTATATTTTTAGGAGTGTAACTTTTTTTTAGAAGTGTAAATTTTTGTTTAAATTGAAATTTTAATTTGTAAATTTATATAGGATGCTATACTTGCATCAGAATACTTGCATGAGAATACTTATTTTCCGCAAATATAATTTTTAAATTAAAAATCTACTTTTTTGCAATATAATTTCTAAATTAGTTAGGAAGGGAAAATGAGTATTCTCGTATATATTATGTGATTATTATAGCATTCCATATGAATTTACGAATTGAAATTTCAATTTGAACAATCAAGTGTAAAAAAATTTACACTCCTAAAAATATAAATATATATTCATGTGTATTTATTTTGCAACATCCAGCGCATTGACTCGTATCATCTGTTAAAAATTTCTCGGTTAGTTTAATTTTTATTTTATTTAAAAACTAAAAATTTATAGTTTTTAAACTATATGGACCTTAACTCTTAATTAATTTATTACTTTATTAATAGTTTATAGTTTTAATTTATTTATTAATAGTTAATTTATTAATTTTATATATTTTTATATAAAAAACTTATTTAATGCTAAACGCAATCATGCAAATTTGCTAACTTACCTCATACTATGTTTCATATAGAGAAATGTCACATTTAATTAAGAGGGTATACGGAGTCTTTCTTATATGTGATGCAAGTATAGCATCCTATACGATTTAAAGAATTGAAATTTCAATTAAAAAAACTCACGTGTTAAATTTACACGTGAATACATACATTCATATATATAGATATATGCATATTTGCGCACAACATCCTGCGAACGGCTCTATAACCTTATATACATATATTTCTTAGTTGAGAAACTTCAAGAGCCTATGAATCTTTATTAAATGTCACATGTTTCATATAGAGTTGTCGCATGTTTCATACAGAGAAATTATAAAATAGATAATTTTTGTTTTTATTATTATTTCTGTTTTATTTCTTTTTTTATTACAATTAGTGAAATTTATCATTAGGTATACATCAAATATAACTACTTGTGAAACATTAATAATTGTTTATTTATAAAACAAATAAAGTTTATCAGTGATTTTTATAAACGCTTATATTAAGTAAATCTTTCGAATATAGCTGATACTCTTTAATGTAAGAAGATATAATGACTTTTAGAAATGTTGCATGTGTTTGAGGATAATACGCGATTACTTTCATATGCGTATTCATGTGACAACTAATTCCGTGTTGTGCGTCATCTTACTCTAAACGTTTATTTCTAATAAAAGGTATTAGAAACTAATTTATAAACTATGTTGCAACAATGGTTAAATATTAGAAAAATGATCTAAAACCATCATATTTCTTACATCTAAGGTAAAATGCAATTAGAAAGTTTTAAACCAATGAAATAACAAATCAAAAGAGATAAAAAAAAACTTATTTGCCATGTCTAATTTTACAAAAGTGCTCGTAAATATTACATGCCACGTCTTTAAAAAAAGCTATTTCATACACATAACTAACATGATACTACTCTAAATTATAAAGAATATTTTCCTAGTAATATTTAATAAGCAAGATATTAGCCCCGGTTTTCTCTACACCTCTGAACTTTTTTTATAACTTTTTTTTATAGCTTTTTTTATTCGTGCGCTTCATTGTATTAATGCAAATTCTTACTTTCTTTGATAAGAATTTTTTTTTATAGCTTTTGATAAGTTTGGAAATAATGTACTATATAATAATTAAGAAAAAGAAAGACAAACATATTCTTTCTTTTTATTTCTTGAATGCAAAATGTCGGTGACTCACAAGTGCGGCAGTCGTCTTTTTGGAATTCTGTCGTGATTCTCGACCGAGATATATCAAAGAATTAATTGAACATAAAATCATCAGGGCAAGAAGAGCGCGAGAGCGGACGATTTTATTCGATCGCGGAAAGGCGAGCGTTTCAAAGCCGGTTTTTCCCCGGACTTCTTCTGAGTTGAACCGAGACAAGGGAACAATTACCAGAGCCGTGTTACCCTAATCCGAAAATCCTGTTATTCGCGATCCTCTTCTGCTCGTGCGGCCTCGCGACTACTCTCTTTCTTATACGAAGACAAACTTCATCCCTGGGCGGATAAACGACACGGCGCGGCCCCTCTATTATATCTCTCGCCCAAACGATCTGCTGGAACTGCACATCCCGCGTCGCTCCTAGCAAAAATTCCGCCAACTTTCGTTTCTTTTCGAGAAGTTCTCCCTCTTTTAGACGCACTTTTAACCTTCCAATGCGTCGCTCGATCGTCTCGACGAACGTCGATAATCGCGACTCGCTCCGTAAATCGCGAGATTCACGGCGTCTCACACTCGCGAAACTCCAACACTGACGCGCTGCTTTACATAAACGGGGAGAAAAACCATCGTTAAAAATATTAAAACATACTAAAACAAGCGAGTAGCTAACAAAAATTAAATGACCGAGTGTAATTAATTAAAACTTGAGGTAAGCAGATTATCCACGCCCACGCAATATGTTCAAACGGTTGGTTTAATTTTCGTTGTACTTTTATTGCGGAGTTCGTCGTGCTTTGGTTAAAAAGTGGGCGGCTGAGCGCGCGAATCGCAAAGATCATACAAATAGAATAAAAGTTTGCACATAAATTTTATTAGACAGCTGACATTATTTCTTACCTGATCAATCAATTTTGTGCGCGCGAATCAAAATTCAATGCAATGCTATTGGATCTTTAAACAAATGTGGACAAAATTATGAGTTGTAATAAAAGTTAAATAAACGTCACACGTGAATTTTTGTACTTTATTTTAGCGCATGAATTTTTATGTTCAAGAATAAAGCAACTCTCAGTGAATTACTCAATAAATTCGTTCTTCTGCCCTATAGCTATTTCTCTCTTTTTTTTTTTTTTTTTTTTTTTATGCGTTCCGCCTTTTTCCAGCCTCTCGTCTTTGCCATCCTTCACGGCAAACAATGGCAGGTCAACGGGCCGGCAATCGAAGTCTCTTATTTTCTCTTATTCAACTCGCCGGCATTAAATCGACATTAATTTGGTCAAGACGGATAAAACGTTCGAGAACTTGGAACATTTGGGTTAATTAATGAAAAAAATCTTTGTAATAAATACAAACCTGAAACTTATATTGTTTGTTTTTTAATATTGTGCGATTGAGAAAATATCTGTCAAAGTTTTTTAAGCGTTGATCAGATGCGTTGATCACTTATAAAATTATTAATATAATGTTTACGTAATTATTATACATATGTATATGTATACAGATATTAATCTCGTATATACGCGCAATATTGAAGCTTTACTATTTTGTTTGGAAAAAAATGGATTAATCTGCGCGTTTTCGCGAAATTACTTGAACAATATACTCGACTCAATTTTCGGCAACAATGGTTTTATTTGTTAAACTGTCCGAACATATTTCGTGCTTCCATCTATCATTCCTTGAGACAGTATCGTCTGCGCGGATAATAAAGCTCTCTTCGAGTACTGTAATACCGGAAAAATTTTTCAATTTACTAGTTCGATGTGGAGTTACAAATTGAAACGTTACAATTGTGACGTTCGGACAATCGAGCTTTTTCATTTTCCTTTTTCTCTAGTTTCGATAGTAGACAAAGTGTCCGACATGTCACACTTCAAAGCATATCAAATTTATAATTTAACATGAGCTGATGATTTATAATTTAACATGAGAAAGATTGAGAAGTATTAAATTTTGATTATTAAATTTATTACTTTGTCGCATTTACAATTTATCGCATTTTGTCTCTGTGCTACTACAAAAAAAAAAAAGAGATTGACACACTTCAAGTTTTCCAATATATTTTTCTCACATTTTATGTGCAATCTGTACATACATTACAAAGGATCTTTTCGTTCCACCATATATTCTCGAGCATTCAAAAGACTTTCCTCAAACCCTTTAAAAAGAGTCGAGCCGAGACAGCGAACAACCTCGGCTGTTTTACAAACGCTCGCACGTACGCATCGTCGATTACCGCGAATAACGCTGCTCTCGTCCGAGATCTTTTCTTAACGGCCACCGGCCATTGTACCTGATCCTGCGAACGTGTTCGGAACACATCGGCGAAATCCCGGAGGTCCCGACTGCTGCAAACGCGGTCGCGTTATCCAAACGCAACAGGATAACTTCCATACTTCCACTTCTTCAAGTACTTCTTTTCTTCCATTTCTCTCTCTCTCTTTCTCTCTCTCTCTCTCTTTCTCTCACTCTTTCACTCTCTCTCGTTTTCTTTCTCTGGTTTTCATTGTGCCGCGTCGACGAGTTCTGGCACTCGGTGGCGTAAAACAGCCACTTTTCCGGTCGACACTCTCCCGGGGATTTCCGGGGGTTTCTTCGCATCCTCAACCAATCCCGACGTGTCTTGTTGCCCTGATTCTTCGTTTTGAATTTTTTTTCTTCTTTTCTTTTTTTGTATTTAGAATGTAGGTTTCGATGATCCGCATCTATTTTGCATTCGACAGAAGTAAAATTTATAGGTACTTTTGTTTATTGAAAAAAAGCGATAAAAATAAGAAATTAAATTGTATTGCAGATCCACAATTTTACAATAAAACAAAGTTAATTATATATATTTAAAAAACTGTAGAAAAAAAATAGTTTAAAAATAATTTTGTCTACCTAAGAAAGACGATAAACAACAAAGTAGATGCATATTGTAATTTTAATATTTACGTATTTTAATAATTCGTAAAATATCGCGAATTTCTTCGACGACAGCCAGAATTTTAATATTAGAAATCTGAAATTAGCCAGCTCGTTATCTCGAACGCGAGAGAGAAATAGACAGCTTAGAAATTCCACTGCTCTCATTCATCGCGCATTCAAGACGCACAATGCACAATGGATAACACCATGATGAAAACCATCTCGGGACCTCCCTTCCAGAGCGCAAACCCGGAAATGCGACGAAGGACTGAGAAGCATAGAGGAAGAAGATGCGCGCGGGAACAAGGCGGAGTCCGATATAAAAAGAGCGTAACGATTACCGATTCTCGCCTTCATTTTTTACATATACGAAGAAGAAAGAGAGAAAGAGAGAAAGAAAAAGAGACGAAAAGAGCAGCGTGAAAAGCGCGCGATAAAAAGTAAAAAAGATGAAAGAAGGAAAGGAGGGGGGCGACCGTGTCGATAGGTGGAGAGTCACGCGAAAGGCGAAGATGGGAAAGGGGGCCTCGGTTTTCCGTGTGGAGGCTGGAAAAATATTTGCATATACCCTCAATCCCCTCTCCCTATCGGTTTCTATATATATGTATATATATATATCGGTCGTGCGATTTCTCGATATCGGCTCCAGGCGTCTCCATATTCCAAAGTTTCGCCAGCCGAAGCGACTTTCGCACTGAGTCTCTGCTTTTTCTTTCCTGCATTTATCCCCCCTGGCCTTCTCCCTCTATCTCTCCCTTCTCTTTTATCTCTATCCGCGCGTCACTTCTTTATCCTTCTCAACCTCTCTCTCTCTCTCTTTCTCTCCCTCTCTCTTTCCCTTCCTCTTCCTATGACAATCTTCCTCCATGTCTAGTTCTGTCTCTCTTCTTCTCGCGCAATGTGCATCAGAAAATATGAATTCTTCGCCGCATTGTCTACGACAGCGTTTCTCGAACTTTCCGCCATTGTGCGCGAATGATGAGAGGACAAAGGAAGAAATTAAGAGCCGTCCTCAATGAGTGCGAGAAGAAGCGTTTCGGCGGCGCGATGGTGGTGGCTGTAATTTGCATTGATGCACACCGAGGCTGCATCCGCGCGCATATAATTATCCCGCATGTCGTCTTTTCCCATTTTCCACGTTATGCTAAAAATCATAATTTGCAGATTTCGTGTTTATACTCTTTGTTATCATTATTTATTGATTTATACCGATTTTTGCTACATTATATAAAATTTACTAATTGCTAAAATCACTAAATACTATAAATAATGCAATTCACAGTTTTCTACTTACGTTACGTTCATAAAACCGTAATAACGTTGGTATAATACGTGCGGACAAATGTGTGCGACTACTTACTTCACAGCGCGTAAATTTTGGCTTGTCTTGTTCTCTCTGATTCGCGACCGGCGCAAAAATAATCTGGCGATGCCGCAAGAAATCGAATTACCACGTTATTATTCGGGAGAACGCAATCAATGACCGGCTTGTTTGCCGATACTTTGAAGCAACATGCCCGCGAGCAGATGGTGACGAGGATCGATCATTGCTACGCCACGCCGCAGTCTCGAAAAAGGCGAATGGCCAATGGTCGAGCGAACGCGGTTGCATTTGGCAGACACGATGATCTCATTCTGCTTGTGGGTGGAAAGCGCGGTTGGTTGTTACAATTTTTAATTGGAAATTTTTCGGAGACACAGGATATTTCTAAATTGACTATTATAACACACACGCACAGAACATGGACAGAAGAGAACGACAAAATAAAGTTTTTAAACAAAGTTTTTTAAATTATATACAAGAATATATTGGTACGCTCTTACAATTGTTTTTTTCACACACATATTTTCACATATTTGACGTAATTTTGGGAGGGAAATAGGAGAAAGCAGCATCATCTTGCTAGTTAATAATTCGAGATCAATGAGGAAAAGAGGATAATAGTAGCGGCGCATCGCTCGCGTATTATGCGAATGATGAACGATGACTGTCTGTACTTAGCGTTCCGTCGCATCACGTCACGTCGCGTTAGACTATATCACATGCTACGTCATTCCTGATGATGTATGAAGAAGGGTCGTGGTTTCTTAAGGGCTTACCTTTCCTAGAGCTAACTCCCGCGCGATATCAAGACGAGACCGTGCGAGAACGATAACCGCTATGTCCGCGAAGATCGCCTCTCATCGCTATAGATATCTCGTAGCATTGTCTTTTCTTGGTATATCGGATCAAACTTATAATTGCACGCCGGTACTTTCGAAAGTCTAACCAACGTAATTTTATCAGACGTATCCAGACGTGGAAAATATTTCTCTCTCTGTCTCTCTATTTCTTTCTCTCTTTCTTTTTTTCGAAGTTTTCAAAGCGATATTTCAGCTTCGTTTAGTGTAACAATGTATTTTTAGAATTTGAACTCTGTTCAGAGAAAAGTAGAACTGATTATTTCGAGATATCAAAAAAAAAAAAAAAAAAAAAAAATACAAAAGAAAGTATTTTTACTAGAGAAAAATAGATTGTTACATTGGAACAAAATGTATTCATATTTTGAATTTTTGCCAAGGGAACTTTTTACCTTAAGAGAGAAATTTCTCTGAAGATTAGCATTTTCCTCTTGAAATAAGAGGATTCTCTTGACAAAATTCTTAAAAAGAATATACTTTTTCAATGTATATACTTTCTCTCAGAGATTATTCAAATGTAAAATACCGTACTGATAAAATTTCACTTTAAATTGTTCAAATAAGATCTTTGAAGTGTATGTATGTGTGTTGTGTGCTACATGAAAAAATGGTCCGATTTCTTGAAATAATGATTAGATATTCTTTTATGCTCGACATATTTCACACACCCGGCCAGAGAAGTCTTTGTCTTCTCAGACACACAGGTAGCATTTCTCATTTTAGGATAACGTCACGGTCTTATCAACGCAGCGAACCAATATGATATCATCGATCAGTTGCAGTTGGTGGCACGTCACGTCTCTTTTGTGGGTTAGACAACCGGGTTTGTGTTGTTTTCACGACCGGGCGGGCACAACCCGAAGAAGGACACGCGCGGCTAATTAAAACACGGAACCGAGTTAATAAGCGGCAAGTCGATGCTGTAATTAGCGATCATTACCGTCGAAATATCTCTTCCAAAGAGGATCACCGCGGCGTAGCACCCGCCATGGCGAATTTTAATTAATTCGATCGGTCGCAGCAAAATTCCTCGAGAGATTCCGCGACCGCGTTTAACACTTTGCCCGTGAGTTATCGATCCATTCATCTTTCCATTTCTTTTTTTTTTCTTTATTATTAATTAAGCGGAGCAGATTTTTTGGCAAATTAATTACACGTAATTGAAAATCTGTTTTTGCGCCACTTTGCTTAACTTTATAATTAGACAAGAGATACATTAATTGATTAATAATAATCTTTAAAAAATTCAACATCTGCGCACAATTCGATTCGTTCAACGCAATACTAAACTTTTTATTAAATATCGCTAATTTTGCTATAAATTAATTACAGGTACAACACAACAGTATCATTTTTTTTAAATGGCAGATTTATGAAAAATAAAATTGAATTAATTAACTGTAAAATAATAAAAAGCAAAATTATAGGAATTATTATCTTGCTCGAAAGCGCAATTAGCTTTTAATTCAACCGCCTGAAAAACAAAATAATGTTTAACATCCTTCGTGTGCTAATGTAAATTTCAATTTCGCACAGCAAGCGGCCGACGCATTAACCTCGCGGTGAGCTGCATTTCCAGCGGCTTTAAATGCACTTTGTTGTCGCTTTAACGTTTCGGAACGGCTTTAACGCGCGACGACGCGCGGCCACGTATCCCAAAGACGGAAAAAGAAAACAAAAAAAAAAAAAAAAAAAAAAAAAAGCTTAAATGCGCCGCGTGATAATATCGACGACGGCGGGAATTTTCGCTATCCTCGCGTGCGATCGTCGCGCGTTCGGGGACGGTAATTGGCTGGGAGAGAGCCGGGTTCGCGCGCACGATATGCTTTCTAATATTTGTACACTTTGATTGGAGTTTGCCCAGACGGGGCTCAAATTAATTACACACTTTTTCCCGCACATCCCGCATTTTCCGTACGCGGCCGCGATCGCGCAATAACGCGAAAACGCGTCGGACAAGCTTCTCGCGTCGCGATGTATCTATAGCGCAATGACGCGAGAAGCGTTCGCTTATTTGAGAGCGGACGAGTCCCGTTAGAAATTGTTTGCGGCAGTACCGAGAAATGCGCTAAAACAAACATTTAATGTTCGATACATTTTAATGTCCGCTTTATTTGCAGTTTACAAACTGCAAAAGTTGAGTATTAATTTTAAGAGTAACGTGTAAAAAAAGAAAGAGTTAAGGACGTTATTTTTGTCACGCAACAGTATCTCAATAAATTTAAGTTTTTTTTTTATTGCTGTCAAGGTTTAAGTGGTACATCTACATTTACATAATTCAAATATTATCTGCAAATTTGCAACGTATTGAAACACCTGCGCGATTATAAACTTGCGCATCTAACAAGATCAATTTTTGCAAGTTTGAATCGCGCAACATCCGCACGTAATTTTCACGACTATCTATCGCAAATTTATTCGAAACTAAAATTGTATTAAAATCCCTACGTATAATCTCGCGCGTATCCACGCTCAATCGTGTTTAACAACTCATTAATTGCGGAGAATTTCTCCCCGGTGTGGCAGAAAATTTCTACCGCGTCATACATTGTTTACACGTTGCGCTCGCAACGTTATAAGCACATGAACGCTAATATCGAGCTACAACAAGTTTTTTTTTTTTTTTTTTTTTTTTTTTTTTACTGCACTTTCTATACCTTTCTATACTTGTTTTTTTATTCCTTGTTTTTTTCGTTCCTGATTCATGAGCCGCGTGCGCTCGCTTTATTTCAAACACGAAACTGCGTTAAAAAGGACCGGCTGAAAAAGAAGAGACCTACTTTCTTTGTGACTTTAAAGAAAAGCTCGGCTTGAAGTTCGACCTCGTAACTTCGCACAACCGCCAACCATCATCGCCACCACCGCTACACTAAAATCTCACTTTTACGACGGGACGCGAGAAGAGGTGACACGAGACCTTACGAAATTTGGGACAGCCAAGTGGTAGAGAAAGAGGAGGAAGAGGAGGAGAATGGAGACTGGAGATCCTAACTTAAATCCAGAAGTGATCATTTTAATAGGGCCAAATTAATTTCTCGCGAGAATGCGGCGGCGACACTGCAGCCGGAGGGGCTCGCTACGGGACGGCGAAGGAGGACGGGGAGGAAACGCTGAAGAGAGATCGCTGAAAGCTCCGAATGGAGCGCGTAAGAGAGACGAAGAGAGATGGGGAGAGGATGGATGAAGAGAAAGGGAGGATCGAGGGTTGCTCCGGGATCGTGGGGCATAGATTATGAGATGGGTGACATTCTCTGACATTTTAGTAATGTCGCCACCGTCTAACCCAACCCGGTCTCGCCGTTGTCCCCCCTTCCTTTTCCCCTCTCAGCCGGTGGTATTTGGTACCCAAGGGGCATGCGGGCATAGTTTGCCACGCGCGGCCGTGGTACAATTCGCCCCGCAAGTTTCCGCAGCTAATTACCATATAGTGTCTTGCTGCTCCCTCTTCTCCTCCCGCGCTTCTGCCACGCTCTCCAGTCGAAGTCCTTTAATACATACATGTTCCAGCAGCTGCGCACAGCTGCGAGAAGCGGTCAATTTTGAGGTGCGAATGCGATTGCGAATTACATTTGCAACCGCGCGCCGGCCGCCAAAGATCTACGACGAGGTCGATGCAACGATAGAACACAGAGCGGAGAGGATGCGGAATGGATTTAAGTACCACAACCACGCTCGAGAAATTTACAGTTTCGATTTAATTTTATCGCTTGTCAGATAAACAAGTTTATATTATGTTTAACTTGTACACACGTGTGTATATACACACAGGTACTACCACTTTGTTCTATGGCATTGCTTGGGTAACACAATGTCTGCTATATTTTCTTAAGATTGGCGTCCTACACGAAGCATTCCCTTTATGGATATTTAAGACCGAGAAAGAAAGAGAGAGAGAGAGAGAGAGAGGGAGAGAGAGAGAGAGAGAGAGAGAGAGAAGCGCTCGGTGCTAAATTTACATCGTTTTCTCGCGTTCTTCGATGCCGTTTCGCCTCGATACAATCACCGGCCTCGATTGGACCGGGTCATCTATTTCCTTCCGCGACTTCTCCGACCGAAAGACGAGAGACGACAGAGAGATCTCTCACACCCTCGCTCGCACCCCGGATATTCACCATCGTGTCGCGTCTCTTTCCCCTCTTCATTTTTACGCCGTCCGTTCATTGTGAAAACGCGTCGCTTCTCAGCGATCGTATTTACATACGCCGCATCATATAATAGCGCGAGGGAGGAGGTCGCCGCGGTGAATCCTTGAAAATTTTCTCTCGCGAGAGCGAGCGTTAACGAGTGGAGACGCGATCGCGAGGCGCGAAAAGAAGAAATGAATACGAAATTAATAGCATTCCGCACGAAGAGAACGCAACGCCGTGCGCATTTATACGCGCTCGCCGGAAAGCTCCCTTCTCGTCTCTTCCTTCGTCTCTGTCTTTTCTGCTAACGTGTTCGCAGCGCACTTTCTCCCTCCCGCGCGCTTCCTTTTCTTTGCGAGCAACCTCCGACCTCCGAGTGCTTCGTCACGCGATTACGCGCGAAAAAATGCGCACGATTAATATCTAATAAAATCGACAAATACATTTGTAAAAAAAAATTTATGAAACTTTTTTAAACAAATTTTTATTTAACGCTTTTTTTAGTCAAAATACTGATCAAGAACCAAGAGCCAAACATTGGACGACAAAATACATATGTTTTAAACATGTAAATTAATACATATAGTGATTCAAGTTGAAGTCAATTCTAAAATTCATATCGAATGCTTAATAGTCACATCGAATCCATAAATAATTCCTTTTATTTTTCTGTTAAATTGAAAAAATCTATTACAAAATAGGCACTTTGGCTAAGAGTCGACTTTTCGCATTTCGTGCAGTCGCTTTACCACACTGAGAGAGAGAGAGAGAGAGAGAGAGAGAGAGAGAGAGAGAGAGAGAGAGAGAGAGAGAGAAATATACGGCTGTGTGAAATCGTAACGTAACAAATTGAAATAGTTTTAATAGGAGGTTACACACGTTTGCTATCCATTTTGATTCACGAATAAACGCTTAAGTGATAATGCTTGAGGATTACATCCACAAATGTTTGCATATTAAGATCACCGTGTCAGGATGCTGCTTTTGCATGTTTGAATGTAGGTCGCATCGATATGATCGATTCGCATAAGAGATGTGGTTGGAAATATCTCGAGATTGGGAACATATCGCGTCTTCTATGATTATCTGGAACTTGAAATCATTTCTGGCGTACGAAACTTAAATAACGATGAGAGAGAGAGAGAGAGAGAGAAAGAGGGAAAGATCTTCCTAAATGTCGCCATTATTGACTGGCACTTTTTGGCCATCTGTTTTAGGTCGGGCACGGATCTTAGCGCTTGAAGTGTTCTTCAAAGTAGTTAGCAGCCATCTTAATTCCGAGCTTGACACCAAAAAGGTTGCAAGTGCTGTATTTTTAGAAAATCGCCCTTATTTGCCTTTCATGAACAACACCTCAAGTGCGAAAAAAGTGAAGAATATCCTTTTGAAATTTGTGTCGCATAAATATGAAATGTGGAATAATTAAAAAAAAGAACAGCAATTTATTTTAAGAATTTGTTCTCTTTCATTTTCTGCGAATATTGTTTTTTTTATTTTTTTCTTTAAGAGCAAAATATCTCCTATTTGTGCACATTCTCTCTTTTAATATCTACGAATTTTCTTAATCATTCGTTATTAAAGTAAGCTCGAAATTTTGGAATAATTAAAAAAAAACGCACATCGTCGATTTTATTGACAATTAAATGCATCCTGCAAGTGGTCTTCGATTTCGTAAAAAGAAATTGCGCGCGAGAGCGGAGTTAATAAATAGAGTCGCACACGGCGTGATGGCGTATTTCACGTATTTTCATCGCAGTCTCTTAGGGCACCGTAATATAGGACTGAAAGGGATGAGAGGGAAAAGAGAGAGAGGGTCCGGGAGAGATAGAGCCGAGCAAGAGACGGGTCTCGGAAACTCTCGTAAGTAGTTTTATTAAGGGGTTCCTTTCGGAAAATCGTGGAGGACGGTTGAATATACATCTGTCGAGATATATGTGATATCGATTACCGTTTGGGTTCCCGATATTACGTCGTCGGTCTATCTGCGCGCGCGTGTACTTCCTTCCACATACAACTATCATCATCGCTATCTCTTTCAGTCCGCGTCCACAGGGTGTCTATCAAGTGCCATCCTTAATGTTTCAGATTTCAATGCAACGTATTTATTATTTTTATCAGGTGCTTGAAATTTTTCTTATATTAAAACAAATATTTTTTAAAATAAAAGAGTTACTTTCTTCAATAAATGTGTTATTTTTATATTTTTTTTGTATTTTATATTTTCCACACAATATTAAAATACATGTACTATTAAAATATGACTTCAAATTTAAAATCGCAAATCGAGGAATTCGTAGATAAAGGCAATTTTAACAAAAGTTTCGGGACACCGTGTGCTTCTGTCTGTACTCCTCTTTCCATCTCATCCATCTTATTCTGCCTTTCTTCATTCCTCTTTCTCACTCTCGTCCGCGTGACTCTCCATCACGCTCGCAGACTCGTACATGGGGAAATAGTATGTACATAAGAACGGACTGGAGCCCGCAAAATAACTTTCAAGCACACCGTACGTACGTAATGGTGTATGCACACGACGCACTTGAGAGAGAGAGAGAGAGAAAGAGAGAGAGAGAGAGAGAGAGAGAGAGAGAGAGAGAGAGAGAGAGAGAGAGAGAGAGAGAGAGAGAGAGAGAGAAGATCGAGAGAGAGTGCAGCTTGAGTTTTCTCTAACTTCTTAAATAATAAAGAAAGACACATCGAGCATCAAGTTGAGCCCGAGTATACGTAGTCACAAATAATGTAACGGCGAAGCATTTGTGGAATCTCATACAGCATTATTACATTCGCGTCACATCACGTTTGAGAAACATTTAGAGAGAACTAAAAAATAAAATTTATGACGCGCATATAAGTTTTGACGCTTTTAAAACTTGCAGTGATTGAAATAGCACGCGATTGTAATCGACAAGGCAGCATTTTACGCAGAGAAATTATTAATTCGGCAAATTTAATAATGCGACAGGCATTTAATAAACCGAACGAGTTACGTCGATAGACAAATGAACGAATGAATGAATGAATTTTGAAGGGAATAACTACTGGGATGACCTGAAAATTTGATTAAGCTAGGCGGCGCGCCGGAGCGTGACAGCTGGAGTCCGGTAAGAGTAAAATTCGGGGATAATGTGATCACAAATAGGAGCACCTACGAACTACGAGCGTAAAATAATTTCGGTGGAAAGCGTGACGTATGCATGTGCGCATACGGCGCGGAGAGCCACGGGGTGAGATATGCACTCTGACCCCTTAAATAACCAAAGAATGCGCGTCGTGTGTCACGTGCGCGACGTAGAATTTAAGCGAGCGTACTCGGCGTACTCGGCGAAGAAGCCGTGTTATCTTAACTCGCAATTCAATTGTGCAAAGCAAATGGTTAACATTGTAAGAGAGGATAAAGAAAGAGAAGCAATGAAAATAAAAATATGTAAAAAAAGTCTGCGTGTTTAAAAATATTTAATTCCAAATTAATAAAATATTGATTTCCGTGTTTGTTAAACATTCACATATCAATATCTGTGTCAGTTGACTCTTTTATTGACCTCGATATTTTACTAATTTGAAATTGAATTCACGAAGCCATTTCAATTCACACTTTTCCTACATTTTTTTTTTATTATTTTAAACATTTATTTAATCGCGCGAGATAAAGTACCAAAAAAAAAGCCATTAAATTTTTGCGCTTTTATCGGAATTATAGAAAACAGCTTCTTGATCAAATATTCTTGTATTTTTAAAAGCGTTTTAACTAAACTTTCGAGTTAATTAGCTCTTGGATAATTGACTCACGAATAATTGATGGCGGCACATCGTGTGTATCGCGGCTTCGTGAAAAGCTTTCGCAAAATTCCAAATTCCACACCACGTTATAAATGTTGCAAACGCGAATATCCGAAACGGGTAACGCCGGTACCCTCGGAAATAGCGTATGAACGTAGTGACGTCGGGTGCGGCGTATTTTTTTGACCCCTTAAATTGCCAGGAAGGTACGGACGGTCGTTTGTTAGCCGCCGCGTGTTATCGCCGCCTTGAATAATACAGTCGGTGTGTTGTACGAAAGTTATGCGCTTACACCCTTTAACCAAATTACGCTTTTGCGAGGGTTTGAACGTTTACCCGATAGAGATATAACCGGAGATAAACCGGTAGGATATACGCGCAGTTTCGTTGTCGTTTTTGACTCGCTAATAAATATTTCAATCATTCCGTTGGGCGAGCTGCTAATTTTTATCGCGATATCGCGTGATAGTGAACGCGTTTTGCGCGAATAAACATTTTTTTTTTTTTTTTTTTGCTGAAAACACACTGCGCAGTTAAAAGAGCGAGTCGGTATTAAACGCTTTTTTGTATTTCAATTTTTCTGTTGCCCACTCGTTGTAAAGTGCCACAGAAGCCGAAATTGCGTCGAAAAAACAAAACTGCTTGTGCAATATAAAACGCTGCAACGAGTTACTGAACGCGTTACCTTCGAGGTATCTTGACGTTAAAGAATCACTTGGTCGGTGGAAAAGATAAAAGTAGTACAGTCTGCCTTGTGCGCGCTGTGTAAAAAAACAGGAACAAGGTGCGAAATGGGCCACGGGAGAAAAATAGCGGGAAACCCGTGGCTACGCCAATGCTACGCGCAAGCCAGCAGCTTCGTCCTCGGTCGGTCGTTCGGTCCATCGGGTTTCGATAGTCGTGAGATCTTTCCCACATCCGTCTTCCAGTCTCTCTGTGCACCGTCGTCGTCATTTACCTCGCCGTCTACGATTTTTGCCATCGGAAGTAAGACTGCGCACTCGCGCAAATCTCGCGCGTTTTTACGCCCGTGCTTTCGCGTAAAGGTAGTACACGTTTAAAATCAATGTTCAATGCGCATACGGCTTCCTACGTCTCGCACGAGCGGCTGTAATGTGTGCACACTTCTACAAGGAGATCTCACATATATATATGTACGCGTGCGCGCGTACGTTGAGAGATTTTAAGCGTATTATACGGGGTGTACTGAGAAAAAGTGAAGTTGAAAAGTCGCGGAATCAAACAGTCAAAAAATAAATTAATGTGTTCTAATCATATCAAAATAATCCGAACGCGACGTAACGGATATATTTTGCAACATCAGAGAGGATTGTGTGTAAATACGGAATATATTTTTCGCACAAAAAAGATCCCGCCATTCGTGATTACAACTCCGCGCGATTTTAGTATTAAGTGTGGTATTAACAAGGATATTCAGTTTTTTTTATTTTTTTATTATTTTTTTTTACATTTGTCGTCGAATACTGAGAACATTAACGAATTCGATGTGTGCAGCGCTCCAGCCCAGGTGTGTATGCCAGGAGACAATACCGTAATGAGCGCCTGAATCGAATACTAATGCGTATGGCGGGTGTACATGTAGAGAGATCAATAAATGTTCTCGATGCACGTTGTCGTTCTTTGCGTCAAACACAGATAAACCGCAAATTGACGCGCTCCTATAAATCAGATTTATACGATAAAGCCGAATTCAGTTACATTATTTACCAAAACTGTGCGATATTTTATTTGCGTTCGGAAAACATCGCGTATTATTGTAGTACACATTGTTGTACGAATAATAACTGTTAAATTTTTAACGTCGATGGATAATTTAGAATTTCTGTATGTATTTTTTCGTTCTTTCTAGTGTTTTCTCGTTCGTTATTGCAAAGAACTCGGCACAAAGTCTGTTTGTTTTGTACGTACTGTACTGATGATTACGCGTATTTTTGACTCGCAAAATACATTAAAAACATATTTACGCGCAATCAGGGGAGTTTAAAAAGATTAGCGTTGCCAATTTTGAGAGCCAATCACTAGTCCGCCGTCGAGTTAAGTTACCAAAAAGGATGTCGCTCTGAAAGCGTGAACTCGCGTTACATCACCGGTTATAGATATTGATGCAAATTACATTAACTTTATTTACTGTAACAATAATTGTAAAATAATTCAAGGATGCAAGATTAAAAGAAAAATAATTTGATCAAAGTTACTTCAAAATTTCTTCTGACCAAGGAGGTTCTTCTTTTTCTTAATCTTATTTTTAATTGTAATCTCGTGAATATGCGATTTTATATCAGACTCTAAAATGTTTTATTTTTTCTCTGATTATATTGATCAAACGTGTGTTATTACGCGACTTGTTGTCGATTCGTCGCAAGATTGGTGAAATTTCGTTAACGAACCTCCTCCGTAGTTGACCAAACTTTCAATAGACGTGCTGGTGATACAAGCTACGCGCTCTGTGGACGCGATGGCACAAAGTTTAACGACATAGTTACACGTGACGCATGAGAGCAGTAATTCCCGCCACAACGACTGAGTTCGACTACTACGCAGAAAATTTCTGAGAAAGATTTTCACTCGAAAACTTATATTAAAATATGTTATCGAAACTTGTTATAAAACTAAAATCTATGAGATTTTATCTGTGTGCGCTTTTACGAAAATAATTACAAATGTCAAATCTCCTGACGTGAAAGATAATTTAAGAGATAATGCTTCGTTATTTTTGTTTATAAACATTCTAAGATATGTTCAAAGATATTTTGAAGATATCTTTTTATTACAGCTAATCTGACGTGAAAAACAAAGTTATTTATTACTTAACTTATAATTCTGCTTTATTTCAGAATCGATATTGTTGCTGCAACTGAACAAGACACGGCTTCGTGTTTTTATGAAGAACAAGCAATCGAGGTCGTGATTAACACTTCGTCGGCTTCGAGTCTGTTGTCCACGGTTCGTTGTTACGTAAGATACATTTAATTCATTCAATTCCGAATGCATATCCGTTTCTGCATGGTCACGAACAAATGTGCATACTCACGTATACAATTCGTACAGGGTGATTGGGAACGTTTTTACAAAATGTTTCGGACATTTATTAAAGAAATAATTGTAACAAAGTCTTTATACGTGTAAAGTTAGAAAATGTTTAAAATCACATCTTAAAAAATACTTAAAACACTGAAAATTGTTATGTTTACTATTTACGTATCTAATAATTATTTCTGTAATAAATGTCATTGCGATATTTACCTTACGCGTAACGAAAAATCATCACTTTGGGTTTCTTAAAAAAATTTATTATATATTTGTCAAAAAATACATAGCTGCGCGATTCACACGCGTTCTTTGTTCAGAGAAAAAAACTCGGTCACCTTGTATACGCTTGTGTATGCGGGGCCATTGTTACGTCGGGCTTTAAGTTCACGGCCTCTTGAGACGTTTCGTCGTGGCTCTTTGTCACCTCGTACTATTAAAAGACATTTTGCGGAACATCGCGGGAGTAAGATAACCCCGTCGCATGAAAGAATTTTATTCTAACGATCCGCACAGCCAAACTTTTGTGCACAAGGAGATCCGATTGAATCGAGGACGGCTCATTCGAGAACTACCAAGTCGTTTAACGGCGCTAAATGGCGGAATCGTGCTGTATTATATTTCCATCCACTGATATTCGCGCCGAACCGGGAGACTCGAATCCGTATCAATCACAATAGACGCACCCTCCCCTATTTTATGCAATTCTCGGGACGTCGGGATGGGACCCTAAAACTTCTCGAGAAAGTCCTCGCGGAGGGTGCATTTCCGCAAAACTTTCCGATCGCCGCAGGGTGCAGAAATCTTGCACCCTCGCTCTATTTGCCAAAAAGGGGATTTACTCCCTTCCACTTCTCATTCCCTTTTTTTTTTTCGAGCGCAGTTTGGCTCTTCAGATACCTATCGCGTTTCTTTCTCCGGCCTTCACTACCGTCGGGCTCCATCAACGCCTGTCGTTCAGCCCGCGGCGTCGCGTTGACGAAAACAAAAGTGATTAGATGAAGATAGAGCGGAGAACGAGAGGGCGTCCGTAGGGCGGCGAGAGAAAATTACCGAGATGTCGGAGCGTTTTGCTGGCTTTTCTGAAAAGAAGACGTACACTCGGTTATTCAACGATTTTTCTTTAATCTTCACATTTTTAATTTAATAATTTCGGAAATTGTTTTTTCATTCCTGAAAATTTCCGTTTTATTTTATTTTTTTTATTTTTTTTCTTATACAAGATGTTTGTATATACTAGCCGTCTATTACTAGCCAGCGTTTTTCTTGTAAATGGTTTCTTGTAAGTTCATTGAAAAAAATAAAAATAAAAGAAAAGTTTTGCTGTTTTTTGTAGCCATAACAATATAATAGTGTATGTCAGTTTTTTATATTTACAATAATTTTTGAGAATTAAGTTGATCTTAGTTTTTTCTTGCATCATATGAAAGCGTATGTCAAGACAAATTCAACAATGTCGCATGCTATATTCAAGATCATACGAGGTCAGGAATAAAAGAAAAAATTCGAATATTTCACATAAAATGTTTCAAATATGTCGATATTTTATTTCTGGAGGACAAACAATTAAAAGTTCTTTTGAACTTTAAAGAGAATCCATCAATCTCAATACAAAAAGTTGCTTCTGCTTGTGATATTTCAAAAAATATCAAAATATTCGAAATATTTTTGACTTTGTATGACTTCGAAGATCATGGTATACAACATTGTTGAATTTGTCACTTGACATACGCTTTCATATAATGCAAAAAAAAAACTTAAAATCAGTTTTATTTCTCGAAAATTGTTGCAAATATAAAAAAGTAACATATACTATTGGTATAGTTTTACAAATATAAAAAAGTAACATATATATTGGTTGTAAAAAACTTTTTTCTTTAATTTTTATATTTTTTAAATATATCTATTATTTAAATATATTTATTATTTACGAGAATAATGCTAGTAATGACGCGAACACCCTGTATATACCGTGGAGCAATTATCTGTCATCAATTACATCTCATTTTTCAGAAGCGATTCGATAAATATCCGAAACGCGTAGATAGCAACAATAGTGTCACATTGCTGTTGTCGTCGACAAGTTTAATCTTTCCAGAAGACCAAATGTCAAACGCTCATCATCGCGCGTAGTGTTTCTTCTGTGACAGTTTTCCAAAATATAGTCATTTACATCGATCACGTCCGGTAAAAAATTTTTTTTATCGAGCTACTTTTTCAAGTTCAGAAATTATAATTAACCCTCAGGACCCACACCTCAAAAAACTCCCGTACAACTCACACTGGGTTAGCGTAACCCAGTAAGTTTCTCGGGTCCGTATCTTTGGTCAGATTCAACCAATTTAAACGTCTTTTTTAATTTAATGGAAAAAGACTCACAATTACGATGGTATTAGCCAAAAATATTAATTTATTATACAAAACGAGATAATTTGCAATA